>CAUYON010125358.1:0-21950 GCA_963573935.1 Arctocebus calabarensis
AGGAGCTAAATGTTGTCATCAGAAAAACACAAGCAGCTTCCAGGCAGCCAGGAGAATCCTCTGTTCTGTGAAGATAAAATGCAGCCTCCTCAGCCAAGGACCAGGCCAGAGGGGAATCCCCGTTCCGTCCTCCTACTCCAACTTGGCAACACACATTTAGTTTCCTTTTCACTTGTTGCATCATCCTCGTTGTTATTTTTGCACACTCCCCGATGATGAAATAAAAGCAAATTTAGTTGCAAGCTTTAACTGTGCAGAGGGTTTCTGTTTGAGCTGTTTCACTTTGAACAAGTGCCAAAAACTGTCCCAGAGACAGTAAGCTCTCGGGGAAAACCAGCCGTGAGACAAGCCCCGTGTCAGGAGAGACTGGAGCCAATGCTTCTGCAGCAGCTGCTGCCTGTGGGGGCCACGTGCCGTCTCCTCAGCCCTGGCCTGGCCTCATCCAGCCCGCTGAGCCGTCATGGGAGGCAAATGCGTCCAGCTCAGAGAACTGCCTGGTGTCCAAAGAGAAAAGTAAACCCAGGCTGGAGGCAGACAGGACTCTGTATCAGAGAGGGCCAATTTGGGGGTTCTAGCAGTGAGTTATCAGGGCAGCCCGTGGCCGGAGAGGTTGAGTGGGCAGTGCTGTGTGTTCCTGAGCCATCAAATTGTTGGTAAAACTATTTCAGCTATGGCTGGGAGGGACATAAAGTGTACTACCCTCTGGTTGTTTCGTAGATGGGAGGAGGGGTGGTTAGCAAGAGTTAGGCAGAGCCCCAAGTGAAGTGGATTAGACCCACCTGGAGTCCTAAGGTGACAGGAGGAAAACAGGAATGATTCTTGTCGGAGGCCTGTGACAAGATATCCAGGATGTGGGAAAGGGACAAGGAACAGAGACTTGTCTCGGGGCGTGGGTGGCAAATAGATCTCAGCTGCATGGTCTGCGTCTTCATGCTGGGTTGGAAGTCTGAGCTCCCCACCAGCTGTTGGCTTGTGGTTACTGAGAAACCCGGGCCTGGGCAGAAGCAGCTGGAGACATTGAGTGAGGGTGAGCGGGCGGCAGCAGGTGGAGGAGGGGAAGACAGTCTCTTCTTTCCCTTACCCTGGATGCAGCCTTTTCCATTGTGGTTCCCAACTTTCACAGGAGTTTTCTAGGTTGCCAAGCCAAACTTTCCAATGTCATTAGGACTCGGGGCAAGATTTCCCTTCATTTTATCATTGTGGAATGTATCATTTTAGAACCAAATTCATTGTCCTTTTCTCTATGCTAATTACCTCCTACCCACATCCTTTTTTAGTGAACTTTCCTCCAATTGAAATCTGGAGCTACACCACAGTTGCTACCCACCACAACTATACCACATTTCTTTTTCCGGTGATGTGAATAGGACCACCAATAAAAAACAGTTAATATCAGTATAAATTCATAATACTGATCTCTTTTAACTACCCAAGTAGGTACCCGTAAATATTATCAACATCAGCAGTTCTCAGATGTTTTTGATTCAGGATCCATTTGATGCTCTTAAAAATTATGGAGACCACTGCCAAAAAAGATTGTGCTTGTTTGTTTTCTATTTATTTATATTTTCCATATTCAAAATTAAAACTGAGAAAAATTTAAATATTTATTCATTGAAAAAAACACAAGGAAACATGGTAACATAAAGATAAATTTTTATGAAAAATCACTATTTTTCAAATAGTGATTAATGAGAGTAGCAACATTTTCAAGTTTTCATATTTCTTGAATGTTTGACTTAGAAGATAGCTGGATTCTGGTATCTGCTTTGTATTCAATCTCTGTGATATATTGTTTTTGTTCAAGTATATGAAATTTTGCCTTACACAGATATGTGTTTGGAAAATGTAGGAACTTGAAGACCCCAGAAAGAGTCCCAAGGGTTGTCCCACCACACTTTGAGAACCATTAATACATGTGATCATCATATAATTTTAAAAGGATATTTATTATTCACAGTGAATTTGAATTTTTGTTCATCATCTATTTTACAATTTTGGATTTTTTATAATTTAGAAAACTGAAAAATATGGGGAAACATTATACTCTTCTGCTGTATTATTTTTCAGGATTGTCCATTAAAAGGTTAAGATAAAAGTACAGTGTACATGCACAGTTTAGATTTTTGCTCCTTAACTTTCATTTATTGTGAAATATAACAATTATACTCAAAAGTGCATGAAACATAAAAATATATTTTAATGAATAGTGTATGCAAATACTCTTGTTACCACTAACAAAACCAGTAAAATTTTGCAGCATACTGGAAGTTCTACCACTATCACCACCTCCCCTGGTCCTTTTTGAACATAACTCCATCTCTGCTCATTATCCTGTGTTTTATAGCAATGACTTCTTTGCTTTTCTTTCTAATTTTATCTCCTCATATGATCTAATTTTGCCTGTTTTTAAACTTTATACACATAGAATATATATTCCTTGGGATTCAACATCTTCATTTACCATTACAATTGTGATGCTTATTTCTGTTTGTGTTTATCATCTGATAGTGAGAAGCATAGCAGACCAAGTAAAGATTAACAGAGAAACAGTTGGGAACTGCACATCTTGATTCATGGCGCTTGCATCACAACAATGCACCAGCACTAGTCCATCATCCGTTATTGCTCTTAGTTTTTATTATTGTTTATGGCCCTATTAAATGATTGAATATAATCTATTTACCCATACAACTTTAAAGGAATATTAAGGTAATTCCTTTGGCTATCTGAGGTCTTTTGTGGTTCCATGCAAATTTTAGAATTTAAGAACATTTCTGTGAAGAATGTAATTGAAACTTTGATAGGGATTGTGTTGAATCTGTATATTTCCTTGGATAATAATGTCATTTTAACAATATTAACTTTTCAATGTATAAACACAAGATATCTTTTCATTTATACATGTCTTCTTTAATTTCTTTCATCAGCATTTTATAGTTTTCAGTGTATGAGGGCTGACAATTAAGTTCCTTTACTCATTCAAGAAAATGTTCTACATATCTCATTGGTGAATATCATTATAGTCACCTTTGAAGTACTCCCCTTGGGAAGCTTTGCACCAATGTCAGTGTTTAGTCCACCATTCAAAGCAATTTTGGAACTTTTTTTTCTGGAATAGCCAGCAGAGATGTTGTTGTACTACCCTTGCTGTCCTGAATGTCATCAAAATATCTTCCCTTCATTATATCCTTTATCTTTGGGTACAGAAAAAAGTCACTGGGGGCCAGATCAGGCGAGTAGGTAAGTTGTTAGAGTACAGTTATTTGTTAACTGGCTAAAGATTCCCTTGCAGACAGTATTGTTTGAGCTGGTGCATTGTTGTGATGCAAGAGCCATGAATCAAGATTTGCAGTTAAGGTTTCCTAATTGTTTCTCTGTTGATGTTTACTTGGCCTGTTATGCTTCTCACCATCAGATGATAATTTTGTCCCACAACTTGATGAATTTTTTCCATGTTTTCATCAGTTCTGCTCATTCCTAGCTGCCCTGACCTCTCTTCATCAGTGACACTTCCTCTTTCCTCAGAAAAATATTGACCCATCTGTACACTTCTGTTTTCTTCATGGCATTATCCCCATAAACTTGGACTAACATGCCCCTGATTTCACTTCCACTCTTGCCAATTTAACAAGAAATTAATGTTTGTTCATTAGTCTAATTCAAGCTCTGACATTCTTGCCATGCCATAGAAAAATATGTCACAACAATAATGAATGCCACTCAGCAAGACACCACCACACATCGACATGAACACAGCTGTGGGACACTGATATACCAACATTATTAAACCTCACCAAGTAGTTTGTACAGTGCTGCCAACATAAGTGCATGGTGGCAAGTTCACAAAGTTAATTGTCTTTTTATATGATGTTGAGCATCTTTTTATATGCCTATTTGCTACCCTTTTGTCTTCTTCTTTTAGGAGTCTGTTTAGATCTTGTGCCTACTTCTTAAATTGGGTCATTTTCTTACTGTTGAATGGTCAGTGTTCTTTATAGGTTTTGGATAATAGTCCTTTATCAGACTTGTCTTTGGCAAATGTTTTCTCCCAGTCTGTGGCTTGACTTATTCTCTTGATAGTGTCTTTAACAGAGCAGAATTTTTAATTTAAATGAAATCTAATTTATCCATTTTTTTCCTTTCATGGTTTGTGCCTTTGGTGTTGTACCTAAAAAGCCATGACAAATGCAAGGTTATTTAGATATTGACTATTTTTAAAAGGATTAATAATGGGGCAGCCTGCTCTTGACTTGTACTCTGGCGACCTCCTAGGCACATTCACTGTATTCCTTTCCTTCCAGATACAGACTGGCTCTTTCTAGTACCTTTTCTTAGTCAGTAGGAAGCACTCAGTTCCCTTAGGAATTTCTTTTACTTTTTCTCATAGCCTCAGCAGATCACCAGATCTTTCAGTTGCTGACAAGATCTCGTGAGGAATTTCTTCAGAGGGTCTCACCGAATGCAGCAAAGGAACTTTTTGTGCGGAGGAGGTTGAAGTTTTGCTAGGCAACTGAGGGAGTCAGTGGCGATTGAGCTTTTCAGAACTGGCTCTATCCAGCTAGCCCCCCAAACCTGCAGCATTCCTGCCCTTCAAACAGGAGGAAAGAAACTCTCCTAATAAAACATGAATCTTCTCCTACTAGTGAGACCCTTCTCTGAGGCAGCTCAGAGCCCTGAAAGCAGACAGAGAAGCTGCAGAGCATCCCCAGGATCATCAGTACAGAGATGGATGAGGTCACGGAAGATCTGTAGATGCCCTTGGCCTTCCCGGGAGTGTATGTGTGAGGCTTGTCTTCCCCATGTGTGCCTTTTATCTCAGGAACATTGTACCTTTCATTTTCTGGATTCTTTGCACCTAGCACATATGTCCAGGATTATTATAGGTATGGCCTTGTCTTTCTACTGTTTTCTTAAATAGGTGTTAAAAACAATTCTTTGGTTATTGCTAATATTCCTAGTGCAAATCCTAGTTAATGTCAGCTGCAACAGGTGTAGGATTTCAAATTCCAAAACCAACATTATCTTCATCTTATTCATAGCACCACCTCACCCCACAAGTAATTGCTGAATTTCTAGTGACATCCTCTTTGCTCTGGGGTGACAGAATATCACTTGATGAGTAGGCATAGAGTCTTGTGTCTTGAACTCTCACTCTCCTTGACTTAGGTCCTCTTAGGCAAGGCTTGGATTGACTCATCTGAATCAAATATCTTATGTAATATTCTTTATTGGGTGGTTGCAAAAGTCTTCAAAATAATCCCCTGGTTTTCTTCCCCTTGCCTAAGTTCTAACGAAATCTGCCAGGTATGAATGTGAATGATAATGTAGTAAGAGATGTCCTTTTCTCCTAATGACCCAGGTATCAAGTAGTTTCATAGGCACCAGCAAGCAGGTATCATTTTTATATATGGGGAAAAATTATCCAAAGTATATATTTTTGCCTTCGATAGCTAAATAACTTTTGTTTTGCCTAGATTTCTGTGCATTAATCAATTTATTATATTGTTGTTCCTTTATAAGAAAATTAGCTTCATTTTCATTACCATTTGTGAATTAAAAGAACTTTTTGCCTTCTTTTGTCTGATGTTTTACAGGGAAAACTTTCTACTGTAGTTCTTCCTGTACATAGGTCATAAGAAAGTTGTGAGATACACAAAAATCAAGAAACATAAAATCCACCTGGATGGAAAGAAATGAAGATGAGCAAATTGAAACTTGCATGGGTGAATCAGAAAGGATGCTGTCAACTGTGTTTCTTGCAGGTGATACAAAGGAGTACAATACAGTTTGTCTCAAAACTTTTGTACTAGCTTGAGTTTAACATAACGGCTACAGAAAACATTCCATTATTCCCTACAGTATCATAATATCAGGTTTAAAATTTTCTTTTCTTTTTCTTTGCAGTTTTTGGCTGGGGCTGGGTTTGAACCCACCATCTCTGACATATGAGGACAGCGCCCTAATCCTTTGAGCCACAGGTGCTGCCCCAAGTTTTATTTTCTTAATTCAACTTTCTATATAAGCAAAAGAGGATGTCACTATGTGCAAGTCAGAATGTGTTAAAAGTGATAGAAATAACTCCTTAGCTAACAAAATAACTATATATAACGAAGCTAAACTTACTCAGGAACTCAGGTCTACAGCAAAGCTGGAAAATGAAGGGCAAATAGAAGTTAAGAAAGGGCAAGAAACTGACTGCTTCCAGCAGAGACTAAAAGGAGAGGCATTCTGTACAACAGTTGATCTTAAACTTTGCCAGATTAACCATGCCAATTAATTATTCTTTCTTTTTTTTTTTCCTCAGATGCAGTCTGCTGAGGGGCAAGGAAAAGGAACTATACTAATGAATTCCTAAGATATTTGCTTTAAAAATAAACAGTAATTTATGAATGTTAAATAAGTAGGAGGCCATTAACTTGAGGCTGTATCTGTACTTTTAAATCCAGCATAGTGAACTGTAACCTAACTGTGTATTTAAATAATACTGAAAGCTGACTTAGAAGTGTAACAAACTATACTTTAAGTTTCATCCAATCACAGGCAGCCAAATCATCGCTCCATGCTCAGATAAGGCAGATACTTAGCCATAACCAATGAGGTGATTTCTTTACTTCTGAATTCAGCTTATAAAATCTCTGTGCCGGCCTTGCTGGGTGGAGTTCTCTGAACTCACTCTCGTTCTGAGGGCTGCCCAATTCATAAATGATTTTTTTTTGCTAAATAAACTATTAAATTGAATTTGTCTCAAGTTTTTCTTTTAACAATAATTTTATTAATTATATCTGGTAATAATTTTATTAATTATATCTGGTAAAATAATGGATTTTATTCTTCTCTGAGCATGTCATATGTTAGTGAATCCATTCAGAAACCCGGATGCTCTCAAAGAAGATCATTCATACCCCACATATCTAAATAATTAAATGAAAATATTAAAACAAAAATATTATTGAGCATTTACTATGAATTAGACTCTAGTCTAAGCATACTAATGCTTGTGATTTAATCCATGAACACTCTGAATATACAGAAATTTATTTAATATTATTTCTTAAGCTGCTACATGAGAAAGTCCTTTTCTGGTTGTTTGGTGCACATCAGTTAACAAAATGAGCAGATATCTCATTTTCCTTATATTATACAGTAGAAGGTAGAGCCACAGAGAGTAACTTTCCCAGGGTCATAGACTAGTGTTGGAATCCGGGCCTTCTAACTGCATGGCCTGGAATCTGCCACATTCTGGGGTTGTCACTATCCACCAGAACTAGAGAGGTTGCTGAGATTCAGCATATTCTTTCTCCCATACAGTCCTTGATAAATAATGGTAAGTTCTTTCTTTTCACTTCCCAATTGCTTCAGGCATAATTGGCACAATTCCCTGGGGAAAAGACATTTTTGTGGCACAATTAAATTGGTCATCAATTCTTTTCGCCTGTTCTAAAGCAGCCCTACTTTCTTAATTGTATTTGTTGACTACTTCCCTTGGCCAACACAGTTGGTATTTTTAGTAAAAGAATTTGGATTTTGTGTGTTTGTTGCATTGAATGAAGGATTTATTGTTTGTTTTTATTGAATTTCCACTTTCAGACTCAATTACTCCTCCTGCAACTCAAACTACCTTACACTGTAGCTGGAGACAGAGAACATAATGTTGATCCCACCATGATCATCGCAAGAGAAGCCAGAAGACCTCCACCTTGGCCAAATGAAAATGCTTACATGTAACAATGTTGATATCTATTTAATCTGTGCAAACAAAAACCCAAGATACCAAAATTTACCAAGTTTCTTACATTGCAATGTCTTGTTGCTGGTTGTTACAACTTCCTCACAGTTCTTGATGCTCCCTTTTACTTACTGAGCAAATGAGCATCAGGTGCCTGGGATAGTCT
Organism: Arctocebus calabarensis; assembly: GCA_963573935.1. Classification (NCBI taxonomy): domain Eukaryota; kingdom Metazoa; phylum Chordata; class Mammalia; order Primates; family Lorisidae; genus Arctocebus; species Arctocebus calabarensis. The sequence goes on from CAUYON010125358.1 coordinate 7,896, forward strand.
CTTCCTAGAAGGAGCTGAGCTGAAAAGTGGCTACATATCATTGCAGTGAGCTCTTGGATTCTTTTCCAAATGATTGAGTGTAGGCAAGTGTTGGTGCTGCAGCTCTGTGATTTACTTTTCCTCTGCCTGGCTGGTCCTCCATAGGGCCTTGTTCACTGTAGCACGGGGTGTATGCAGATGGCAGGAGCAGCCACAGTTGCACTCAGCTGCCACCAGTAGATACTGCATGGTGATTCCAGAGTCTGCTGGTCCCTGTAGCAGAAACCATTGTCATCTTCCCCAACAGACCACATGCATTTCATCAGGCAGCTGAAGTCCAGAACCACTGTGGGACTGTGCCTGGCTGTCAGGATGTGCATTGAGTCCCTCCTCAAGCTTCCCAATACTTTCTTAACATCTGGGTATTAAACAAGACAAGGTTGTAGAGAGTTTTAGGTCAAGATGACAGTACAAGGTAGCTAGGATAATCTTTTCACACTAAATATGTAAAATGAGGTGAACAGAAGGTAACTCAAATTTATGTGTATGTAAATATGTGCACATATAGACATTCATAGGGTGTTGTAGAAGGTATGACAATATTTGAAGAAGGTATATTTAATGTATATTGTGTTTAAAATATTATGTGTAGATCTTTTAAAACACAATATCTTCTATATAGGGAAGATCTATAGTATATATAATATGTAATATTTATTACATGTATCTCATACACATCCCTTATCTAACACCCCATGGATAGACAGGATCATAATGTTTGAAAGGTATTAGGTCATCAAAAAGAGAGTCAAAGAGAAATTCAAGAATTGCCAAGTCTTTCCCCTGCTTCTAACCTGTTTCACCCACAAGCAGTAGTACAGGAAAGAAAGACAAAATCTGGAAACTATGAAAATATTACTAAGACTCTCTTCATCCATAATTTGTAGAGACACAAGCTAAAGTATCAGCTAGGTTATATGAGGCAAAGCTCTCTCAAATTGATGACCTTCTGTGCCTCCTGAACAACATGTGACACACACACATACATTCTTGCCTCCTGATTAATGTCATCAAATGCAATATTGTGCAGGTTACAAAACACCTCCACATTCTGTTGACATCCTTATGCTTCAATGAAAAAGCCTCTGTTGGTTGGCAACATTAGTATTCTCTAACAGTTCCTAATACACATCTGAACTCTCTATTTGGCTCTGTGTGAAAGGGCTGCCAATAATATTCATTTTGATGATGAATATATTTTCATAATTATGCAATCACACAGGATCTGATATTTGGAAAGAATTAGTGAAACAATTTATTTGCAACACAACACCTGATATGAGATCTCCCTTAAATCCTTCACTGCAGTTCCACACTGAGTTTGTCCAGCTCCACACCACAGTGTGGATAAGGAAGGTTAGTTGGGAAGTAGAGACATGCACAACAGGCTGGAGGCAGGCGATGCGTTTTAATCTGTCTGTCTCCAGAGCTGCCCATTGCCCAAAGAGGCCAGATCCTGTCTACAACTGAACGTGAAGATCTTATTCCAGCATTAGGTCATTCTTTCCGGGCAGGGGCTTGTTCTTGTTTTCAGTGGCGAATCCCAAGACAGGAACTGGACTTGTGCATAGAGAAAATAAGGTCTCTACTGGGACTTGGGCCCTCAACAGCTGTGGGTTTGCGCTTGTAACACGTAGACAGCAGGGGGCGCACTTCCCACAACAGCTTTTCATCAGCCCCTGCAGAAAACACTTTTCCTCTTACTTCCCCTACGAGGGGAATTCCCTCAGGACACACACAGTTACACGCTTGTTTAAGGTTTCGAAAAACTTAGAACTCCCAGTTAATTGTCCTTCCTTCTCGTGTCTTCCCACTTTTAATAGAAACCTCCAAGCCGGAAATCAAACAAAACCAGAAGCACCTGTGTGACTGTGCAGCCCGTAAGGTGAAGGGAAGTACAAGATGCTGCGGAGAGGGAGCGAGTGACTCGCACAGCGGTACTGAGAAGGGCGTGGGGGAGGGGGCCGGGCGCCAGGACTAGCTGATGAGCGTCTCCCCCACTCCACGCTAGAAGAGGATTCCCTCTCTCGCATATTGACACTCGCCACTTCTTGCTGACTAAAAATAAAATCAGTCCTCGGGCGTTAGGACTGACAGTTTCCCATCTTTTCTAGGATTTCTCCCAGGATTCCATAGAATGTCAGCTATTATCAGTCATTTTCTAACAAGTGAGAGTACAGTCTCCTAGTACTTAGTAGAAAAATGGTATTCTGAGATAGTTTTACATATTAAAAAACAAGAAGATGGTTACTATGTAAATTAGATATATTGACAAAAACATATGAACATACAAAAACTTGATTTAAATAATTACTTATAATTGCAATTACTTGATTTAATAAATAATAATTGGGTATACTAGTAATTTATCAGTGTTCCAATTAATGTTACTTTGTAATGGGCAAGCAATAATTATTACCCATTTGCCGGCTAATTTCAGGTTTATTTAATCAAATGTTATTATCGGATTTCATTTTATTCTGTTATTTAATATTCTTTAGTTTTGTTTGCCATATATATTATGCATTTATGACTTTATAATTTCTAATCATTAACATATACATTTCCTGAAAAATATAGCCATATTATTGGATAGATACTTGTTTTTACCCTCGCCTGTGTTCAAAGAGCTAGACAGTTCCTTTCTCATTTAAATTATTAAATGTCTAGAATGGAGAAGTAAGCCTCTCTCTAATCATATTCCTCTTTTGACCTGTCAGTTCCTTCTCTTATAAATCTGTTTTTACATTCAATTATTCTTTAATTCTCTTTTAAAATTTATGACTGACAAGTAACTTAATTGTTTTGTGGTAGAAAGCTTTAGTTTCATGAAAACCAGAAACATTTGTATATTACAAAATGATTACTTATAATGTGTATCAAAGAATGAGACACATGATAAAAATAAATGAAAGAAATTGGGTCAGAGAATCTTTCAATTATTAAAATAATATTAACTACAAGATAATATTGTACAAGATGTAAATAATATTAACAAAATAATATTGACTACAAGATAATGTTGTACAAGATGTACAACAATAGCCACTAAAGTAAGAATGACCAGGGAAAGGAGAGACTTTAATAATTATATTAACTCAGACTTTAAATAATTGCTCAATTTAGAATCATTTTGCATTGATCCTCCCATTCTGCCAGTTCCTAGGTGTAATCCTGGGCAACAATCTTCCGGGTCTCAGTTTCTCAAATGTAAAGTGAAGTGGAAATATTCATGGAGTTGTTGTATTAAACCAACATATGCATTGTAAAGAACTTAGCAGTGTACTTTCCAGGGAATGAGTCTTTCCAACTGCACTAGACTCTCAGCCCCAGTACCCTTTGCAGACTCTCTTTGTTTGCCCTAATTTTAACTGTGGAGGTTCTGCAGGACAACGTTTTGGTCTTCATTTCATTGTCCCCTCTATTTATAAGTGACTATATCTCATTCCCATGTCCTCGTTACAGACATGCAATAGAGAATCTTAAATTAGTACTTTCGCCTGTAGCATTTGTTGTTCATTCTAGACCCATATTTCCAATTGCCAGTAATACTTTGCACTTTCACATCTGCCTTAGAATGGACATTTAATTTTATTTTTTTCCCAGTATCACTTGCACTTGAAGTTTCTTTTATATATTTCTGTAGTATTTCAAAAAAGTAAAGGTGTTACTGCTTTTGTTTCTCTTCCTAGAAAAGTGAAACTTTCAACAGAGAAGAAACTGTATTTGTTTTGTTCATTTGTGTTTCTTGACAGGGTAATTCCAAAATCTGCCACTTTGGTACTCACTTTATACCTATGATGTGAATGGAGCAAATGAATAAAGTAAATCAATACTACCATTTGTTTTTCATTTTTGATTTAGAAAACCAGCATTTGGATTTTGGTTTTAGAATGAGCAAATTCAAGAAGTTTTGTTTGATAAGAGTTTAACAGATAAAAAAATTACAATATCTGATATGATAAAATGGAAAGGTGAACATGTTTTCTAATTTCAATCCAATTTAGAGGCAAACAGCTGTTATATGAAAAATATAAATATTAATAATATGATAAGAATAAACAAATGAGTAAAAATTGACAAATAAATAACAGAAGCTAATGCTCCTGTATGTGAGTGTTTTTACTATACTTGCATAATACCCTGACAAAGTATTTGCAGAATTAATGCAGTAAATTTTGTGACTAAAGTTGAAATCAGTCTTTTGAAATGACCAAAGACACATGCAAGTATAACAGTGCAGATTAGTCAACGAAAGTCATTTCAAGATGACCCAGGCCTCCCTTCTTGCTTCTCAGTCTTTCTTGCAAGTTTGTTGGTGTGGAGAAGGATCTCATGATGTTCACTCTGACAATGTTCCAGGCACAGTCACTGTATTTCTTCTGTCCCTCAGGTAGAGATGAATTACCCAGACGTAACTCTTCAAGATCAGAGTGGGGCCCTCAGTCACCATGGCAGAGTTTTTCTCTCCCATGGCCTGCACCAAGTAAGTTTCCAGGTGTCCCAGCTCCTCGTGAAGTGCAGGGTGCAGTTTGTCCAGGAGGGTCGTGTTCCAGGCAGCAGAGGAGCCTCTGTGTGAGGAGGAGTGGGATCTGCTGGAGCATCTCATGGAGGACACACATGGCCTGGGTCTTCTGCAGCTGGCTGCTAACTACCAATCCAAAGTCACTTCTGTTCTTTAGATACAGGAAAGGGGAGATTTTTCTCTTTTGGCCCAGAAGCACCAAGCAAGGTCTTCTTGCTAAGCAGGCCATGACTCTGAGGCAGGTCACTGCCCAGAGATGCCAACAGTGCCCCAGCTGCACATCACAGGGCCCGTCAGTAGGGGGAGCAGGAGAGCCATTGGGAAGGGAGGCTGCAGCTGGCCCAGCTGAGCTCGCGTCTGGGTCAACCTGGGCCGTTAGGTTCTTCTAACAGGAAACAAGTAGCTTTCATTTTCTGAACATTTCTCTACACTTATACTTCCTTCTTTGGTTTTCATTTGTGTACTCTCCCTAAAGTGGTGGGGAACTTTTGGCGTTAAGCCTTCATGTGGCCTTCTGGATTCTTGAGTACAGGCTTTTAACTGAATCCAATTTTCACAGAACAAATCCTTTTAATAAGAAAGTAAACTTCAGCTTTCTGTGCCGCTCAGGGAGGACCCGTACGACGTTGTTCTGGATTCCCACCGTAACTTAAAGGGAAATTTCGCAATGTCCAGAGCCCTTGATATCCTGCAAATGAAGGAGGAAGATGTCCTCAAATTCCTTGCAGCAGGAACCCACTTAGGCAGCGCCAACCTTGACCTCCAAATGGAACAGCACATCTACAAAAGGTAAAGTGATGGCATCTACATCATAAATCTGAAGAGGACCTGGGAAAAACTTCTGTTGGCAGCTCAGGCCACTGTTGCCATTGAAAACCCTGCTGATGTCAGTGTCATATCCTCCAAGAATATCGGTCAGCGAGCTGTGCCGAAGTTTGCTGCTGCCACTGGAGCCGCTCCTATTGCCGGTCACTTCACTCCCGGAAACTTCACTAACCAGATCCAGGCAGCCTTCTGGGAGCCTCGTCTTCTAGTGGTTACTGATCCCAGGGCTGAGCGCCAGCCTCTCACAGAGGCGTCTTACGTTAACCTGCCTCCCATTGCTCTGTGTCACACAGATTCTCCTCTGCGTTACGCGGACATCGCCATCCCAGGCAACAACAAGGGCGCTCACTCAGTAGGGCTCATAGATCTCCCGTGAACATCCGTGGGAGGTCATGCCAGGTCTCTATTTCGACAGAGATCCTGGAGATTGAAAAGGAAGAGCAGCCTGCTGCTGAGAAAGCTGTGACCAGGAGGAATTTTAGGGTGAATGGACTGCTCCAGCTCCTGAGGTTACTGCAGGCTGGTCTGAAGGCTGCGGGTGCCCTCGGTGCCTACCCAGCAGTTCCCCAGTGAAGATGGGCGTGCCCAGCCTGCCTCTGAAGACGGGACGGGTCTGCAGCCCCCACTGCTCAGCCCCCTGAATGGGTAGCAACAACCACTGAGTGATCTTAAGCTGTTCTTTCACAAGCTCTTAAACAAGATGGAAATAAAGTTGGAGGAAAATACACATTAGTTTCAAAAAAAAAGAAAGTAAACTTCAGATGTATCAACACAAATGGAAACTTATCAATCAAATGAAACATGTTTTTGTTCTAAAGCTATAAGGTTTTCTATTATACCTACATATGTAGATGGTGAAACACACATATACAAACTACACAAATACAGACATGTGGTGCCAAAAAATGTATACACGTTTTAAGAAAAGAAAAAAGTGTATTACAATTGTAATTCTCAAGTCACATTTGACTTCTGCAATTACAAGAGGTGCTCAAATGTGACTAGTAGTCATCTTTTGTTACGAGTATATACTATTATTGAATATTTCAAACAAACACACAGCTTTTCTATGTTCTATGCACAAATTTTTACCCCATATCCTACTTTCCATTCTTACCTTCCTTCTTTAACATAGGAAGTCAGGCCCTTTGGGTTATGGCTTTACCAGACTATCCAAGGCAAATAAGTTCTTTAGCATGAATAATGATTTGTTTGCTATTTTATTCACAACAGAGAATGATGATGGTTAGTGAAAAAACTTCTTTGATGCTTTTCTTTCTTGTAGGAAATACTCCTGGAGGTCTGTAGTTACAATTCACTGGGACCACAAGGTCAAGATTTGTACAGACATTGCCCTTTCTTCCCACCATTTTCTTACTGAGGCCTATAGGGCTCCTCTGGCTGCGTCAATATCCTAGTAGAAATCTTTATTCTTCACAGATGCATATGGGAATGGAGATTATAATTCCTAGATACTTTATACTACTGGCATCATCTTACTCATGAGGTAGTCATCATAGTTAATAACATCTTCTCCTCTGTGGTAGCAAAATGTCCTCGACCCAAACTCTTTCAGAGACACTTTTAAAGAGCTGGTTTACTACATCCTGATGTCTTTAGAACTTTTTTCCTAAGAAGGAACTTGTTTCTTTATCAGCAGAACAATTTAACTTGCAAAGCCCTTGCCCTTGCCCCTAAACACTCTAGAAATCCAGCTCTCAGGGATGACATCCTCCTCATCTGTCCCATATCCCCAAGTATCATGTCAACAATTCTCTGATTCTGATAGTACAAGTTTGTTTTGTCCAAGGAAGTAAAGGAATTATCCAATTACAATCATTTTCCCTTCAGTATTCAGATATGGCTGTTATTGTTTAATTCTTTTACTTAAGTTATTGCTATCCTCAATGTTTCTCAGGTGGGGAAAGGGGACCCAGTAATGGTGTCTTTCTATATTATAGAAACTATTGACCTTCACTTTTTCATCCATTCAGCATGATTCTCTTGAGGTTCTTTGTTCCTCTGTCTCACTCTACAAGGTAGGGCAGTTAGGCCCCCATGATTGTATCATAGAGACCTTTTTCCTTTACCTATTTGTAATTTTTTTTTCATTTAACATTTCTGAAATTTCTTTTCTTTTTTTTTTTATTGTTTGTGATTCATCGAGGATACAAAGTATTAGGTTACACTGATTGAATCTGATAGACAAAGTCCCTCTTATACTTGTGTCTTGCCCCCAAGAGGTGTACCATACACTGTGACTCCCCATCCTCCATCCTCCTCTTCTCTTCCCACTTGCTCATTTCCCTGCACCCCCCCATATTAGCTCATCTACTGCCTTCATATTAGAACTGAGTACATTGGATTATTGCTTCTCCATTCTTGTGATGCTTTACTAAGAAGAGTGTGTTCCACCTTCATCCAGGTTAATACAAAAGATAAAGTTAATATGAAAGAGAAAGTCATCATCTTTTTTAGTGACCGAATAGTATTCCATGGTTTATATATATTACAGCTTGCTAAACGATTCCTGGGTTGGGGAGCATTTAGACTATTTCCAAATTATGGTTATTGTAAATTGAGCTGCAATAAACAGTCTAGTGCAAATGTTCTCATGAGAAAAGGATTTATTTTCTTCTGAGTAGATGCCTAGTAATGAGATTGAAGAATCAAATGGGAGGTCTAATTTGAGTTCTTTGAGAATTCTCCATACTTCCTCCCAAAAAGGTTGTATTAGTTTACAGTCCCACCAACAATGTAAAAGGGTCCCTTCTCTCCACATGCATGCCAGCATCTGCAGCTTTGAGACTTTGTGATGTGGGGCATTCTCACTGGGGTTAGATGATATCTCAGAGTAGTTTTGATTTGCATTTCTCTGGTCCATTTCCTTCAGATTTTCTTATTTCTGAGAACAGAGATTTTTTTTAGTAATCACTGAGGGGTTTTTTGAATTTCTGTGGTGTGTGTTGTTATTTTTCCTTTATCATTTCTGGTTGACGATATTAGAGATTTTACTTTTCTGTACCTGGTTAGGTTGGCCAAAGGTTTATCAATTTTATTAATCTTTTCAAAAAACCAACTTTTTGTTTTGTTGAGCTTCTGAATGATTTTTTGTTCTCAGTTTCATTTAATTCTACCCTAATTTTGGTTATTTCTTTTCTTCTTCTGGGTTTGGGGTTGGAATGTGCTTCCTTTTCCACTTGCTTAAGATGACCCATTAAGTTATTGGCTTCCTCTTTTTTCTGTTTGCTTGATGAAGGCTTCCAGTGCTATAAATTTCCCTCTTAGACCTGTTTTGATAATTTGTGTCTTCATTATCATTTTGTTCAAAAAAAATTGGTGATTTCCTTCTTAATCTCGTCATTGACCCAGCCTAAGATTATTTAGTTTCCATCACTTTGTTTGAGTATGAAGACTCCTGGTGCTGTTGAATTCAACTTTTATTCTGTGGTGGCCAAGAAGATACAAGGAATAATTTCTATTCTTTTAAATTTGCTGAGGTTAGACTTATGTTCTAAGATATGATGATCCATGGGCTGATGAGAAGAATGTATAATCAGTTTTATTAGGATAAAATGTTCTGTAGAGGTCTGTTAAGTCCATTTGTTCTAGGGTCAACTTTAAGTCTAGTATTTCTTTGTTTAGTTTCTTCTGGGAGGTCCTATCCAAAATTGTCAAGGGGGTGTTAAAATCTCTAACTGTTATAGGAAGCTATCAAGTTGTTTGGCTCAATTAGGGATTGCTTTATAAATTGATGAGCATTTGGTAGGGTGCATAAATGTTAACTATAGAAATCTCTTCATGTTGAGTGTTTCCCTTGATAAATATGTAGAGACCATCCTTATATTTTCTTATCTTTGTTTGTTTAAAGCCAATTGTATCTGTAAATAAAATTGCAAGCCCTGCTTTTTTCTGATTTCCATGTGCCTGTATTATAGATGTCCATCCCTTCACCCCGAGTCTATTTTTATCCTTTGAGGTAAGATGAAATTCTTGTATGTAGCAGATATCTGGTCTGAGTTTATGTATCCAGTCAGCCACCCTGTGCCTCTTTAGAGGAAAATTTAAATGATTCACATTAATTGAGAGAATTGATAAGTATGGTAATGTTTGGGGTGTCATGTTTTTCAAATATCAGGTGGGTATTTTTAATTCCTTTCACCAAGGCGGAAGTTGGGCTTTGTTCAAAGATTTCTGGGTGAGTTTACTTTGGTGGTAGAGTATTGTGCTGGTCCTTGTGGAGGATGGGTCTGAGAATATTCTGGAGAGCTGGGTTAGTTATGGCAAATTTTCTCAACATGTGTATGTCAGTAAAGTATTTGATTTCTGCATCACAAATGAAACTCAGTTTAGGTGGATAAAGAATCCTGGGCTGAAAGTTGATTTGTTTTAGGAGATTGAAAGTTGATGACCACCCTCTTCTGGCTTGAAAGGTTTTTCCTGAGAGATATGTAGTAATTCTATTATTTCTCCCTTTGTAACTAATGCTTTTCTTTCATCTGGTGTTTGCAGAATTTTTCTCGTTCATTTTAACTTTGGCCAAATTAATCACAATGTGTCGAGGAGATGTTTTATTTGGACTGAGTCTTGCTGGGGTTCTGAAACTGTCTACTATCTGAATTTCTATATCTCTTGCAATGCTTGGGAAATTCTCCTCCATAATCTCTTGGAGTAGAATTCTATATGTTTAGGACCATCCTCTTCAGGAATTCCTATAAGATGAATGTTTGTTCTTTTGGAGTCATCCCACAACTCTCAGGGAATGATCAGTTTTTACTCTCCTTTTGTCTGCCTCTTTGAGTGTTTGGTAACACTCAAAAGTTTTGTCCTCAATTTCAGAGATCCTTTCTTCTGCCTGATCAACTCTATTACTAAGGGATTATACTGTATCTTGGAGCTCCTCAAATAAATTTTTCATTTCCTTGCACACTGCTATCTTTTTTCACATTATGTCCATATCTTTGGTGACTTGGTCTTTGGAACCATTAATTTCTTGAGACAACTTTAGAACTACTCTTTGGATTTCAATTTCCATCTTTTCTTTCATTCTATTCATCTTATTTGCCATCTGAATTCAATTTCTGATATTTCAGCCATTTGTCTATGCCTGGCACCTTCAGTTGTATCTCCTTTGTCATTCTTGGTGAGGTTGATCTACTTTGGTTATTCATGTTGCCAGAGTTCTTTCATTGGTTCCATCTCATGATTATTTTCCAGTTTGGTTATTAAAACTGGTAGGGTGAGGACAGTGCCTGTGGCTCAGTGAGTAGGGTGCTGGCCTCATATACTGAGGGTGGTGGGTTTCAACCTGGTCCTGGCCAAACTGCAACAAAAAAATAGCTGGTCCTTGTGATGGGTGCTTGTAGTCCCAGATATTCGGGAGGCTGAGGCAAGAGAATCACCTAAGCCCAAGAGTTGGAGGTTGCTGTGAGCTGTGAAGCTACAGCACTATACTGAGGGTGACAAAGTGAGACTCCGTCTCTAAAAAAAAAACAAAAACGTTTAGAGTGAGATTGAATTGGGGTTCCAGGTATTAGAGTCAATCAGCCCCTTACCAAAGCACTAGACCATGTAATTGTGGCTTATTCCCTACAACTTTACAAAGGCCCCCTTTCAGAGTTTTGGCTAGAAACTCTGAGAACCTCCTTGGTGAGATAGCACGAGCTGGCCCTATTTGGAAATCAGCCAACCTCTACCTTATCCTATGAAGTCATGATATTAGGCTTAAATCTCACCTGGGGAGAGATACAGACAGCTGTGACACCCCACTTGCACCATTCAGTTCTTTTCTGCGGCAGATCTTCAAAGGTCAACCTCAGAATGTCCCTGGGTGGACAGCCCCAGACACGAGTTCCAATCAAATTGTCTTGGGCAGTACAAATCCTGCTCAACAGAGAGGGATACAAGTGTCTCCAACTGTGGATAGAAATCCACAGTGACTTCTGAGGGTATGGCATCTGGTCCCCTGTGATGAGCTGCCAATTGCCTGTCAAAGTCCCAACTGGGACTCATTGCCCCTGCCCCCTGGGCACAGTCAACCTGGGGGTCTGGGACCCCACCACTGGACTCAGTTTGCACTGGGCATCCACTCCTCTTCTCACCTGCTTAGGTGGATCCAGGGTCCATGCCCCAACCTGTTGGACTCAGTCCACACTGGCATCTGCATTTCTGGTCTCCGGCTCAGTTGGAGCTGGGGACCATGCTACCACCCTCTGACCTCAGTCAACTCCCCTACTTGCAGGCACCCTCAGAGCTAGGGTTTCTACATCCCCTCCTGCCAGACACAGTCAGAACCAAGGGTCAACCCCACCGCCAGCCAGGCATGGTCATAATCAGGGAACTGCTCCTCCTCCTGCCCTGTGTCCCTTTATTCCCATGTCCTCCTTCTTCCCCATAAGTCACAGATTCTGTGCTTATGTTCTGAGGTCCACCCTATGCCCAGATCTCTCAGGAATAGACCAAACATTCTGGGCTCTGCAGTGGGCAGAACTTCACAACACCATGTGAAGGAGAAAGGATGGATTGGGAATTCAGGATTGCAGAGAAAATATTTGTTCAATTTTATGATGGGTGGGGTGGTGTCTAGATTCATAAGTGGGACCTCCCACTGGGAGAAAGAGACCCAGTGTTTTGTGGCTCTTTCCAGTGAAATAAAATGATAAGTCTTTTGTACCCTGCTCACTTGCAGAGAGCCCAAAGTAAGCCTCCAGCTTAGGGGATGGGTCTCTCATCCTTTAGGCAGTAGTCTTTGTACCTGTAATTTGTTTACTTGAATGTTATTCCTTGAAATCACAGCTTGCTGATCTTCTTTCTTGGCTCAGCTTTCCACTTTTTGTTTCATAGAGTCCGATTATGTCCAGTTTTTCTCCCTCTGGTCAGGAGCTTCTGCCTAGCATTGCTACTAGTCAGCCATCTTCTCCCCTCCCCCAAGATTTTATATTGTTTATTTGATCTCAGTTCTTAAAATTGATCTGTTCAAGAGATCTATTTTTTCTTGGTTAAGTTTAGGGAGAGGGTGTGATTCCAGGTATTTATCAATTTAATCCACATTGTAAAATTTCTGAGCATAGAGTTTCTTGAAGTAATCAGAGATTATCTTTTGTATTTTTGTGGCATCTGTTTTTTCCCCTTTATTGTTTCTAATTGAGTTTATTACATATTTTACTTTTCTATTTCTAGTTAATCTGGCCAAACATTTATTGATTTTATTTTATTTTTTGGAAAGCCAACTTTTTGTTTTATTAATTTTCTGAATGACTCTTTTGTTTTCAATTTCATTAATCTCTTTAATTTTGGTTATTTCTTTTCTTCTTTTCTATTCCTTTCTTGGAGTGCTGGGTTTGAGAGTAGATTGTTATTCTGTATCCAATTCTGTAAGTTGGTTTGTGAGTTTGTTGATGTTCTCTCTCTTTCTTTCTTTTTTTTAGAATGTAGGCATCTAATGAGATAACTCTCCCTCTTAAGACTGCTTTTGCTGTATTCCACAGATTTTGGTAACTTGTGTCTTCATTGTTGCTATGTTTGAAGAATTTAACATTTTCTTCTTTTATCTCTTCCTGAACCCAACTATCATTCAGCATAAGGTTGTTTAATTTCCAAGTCTATATGGGGATGAAGGAGTTGGAGTTGAGTTCCACCTTTATTACCTTTTGTTCAAAGAGGATGCAAGGTATAATTTCTATTCTTTTAATTTTGCAGAGGTTTGATTTGTATCCTAGGTTGTGGTCTATTTTGGAGTACATAGCATAAGCTGATGAGAAAAATGTATATTCTTTAGCTTTCAGATGGTGTGTTCTGTATATGTATATATTAATCACATTTGTTCTCAGGTCACATTTAAGTCCTTTGTATCTTTGTTTAATTTCTGTTTAGAGGATCTGTCCAGTTCTGTCAGAGTGGTGTTAAAGTCCCTGATTATTATGGTGTTATAAAATATAATATTGCTTAGACCCATCAAGGACTGTTTCATAAATTTGGGAGCATTTAAGTTGGGTGCATAAATATTTAAAATTGAAATGTCTTCTTATTGTATTGTCCCTTTGACCGGTATATAGTGTTCATCTTTGTCTTTCTTAACTTCAGTTGCTTTAAATCTACTTGTATCTGAAAGTAAGATTGCAACCATTCATTTCTTCTGACTTCCATTTGCTTAAAATACAGTTTTCTAATACTTAATCCTGAGTCTTGATTTGTCCTTTAAGGCCAGCTGTGTCTCCTGGAGGCAGCATATGGATGGCATATAGTTTTTTATCCAATCAGCCAGCCTGTGCCTCTTCAGTGATGAATTCAGTCCATTGACATTTATTGAGGGAATTGATAAGTGTGATAGAATTCTATTCATCTTATTTTGTGGAAGTCCATTGTGTAGTTTTATCCTTTGTGCCATTGTGGAAGCTCAGTTTTTTTTGTTTGTTTTGTTTTTTAGAGACAGAGCCTCAAGCTGTTGCCCTGGGTAGAGTGTCGTGGCATTACAGTTCACAGCAACCTCCAATTCCTGGGCTCAAGCGAGTCTCCTGCCTCTGCCTCCCAAGTAGCTGGGACTACAGGCGCCCGCCACAACGCCCGGCTATTTTTGTTTGGGTTGTAGCCATCATTGTTGGTTGGTGGGCCCAGGCTTGATTCGAACCTGCCAGCTCAGGTGTACGTGGCTGGCACCTTAGCCCGCT
>CAUYON010125359.1:0-27258 GCA_963573935.1 Arctocebus calabarensis
GGCCATTTTTTGGTTGCAGCCATCATTGTTGTTTGGCGGGCCCAGGCTGGATTCGAACCCACCAACTCAGGTGTACATGGCTGGCGCCTTAGTCCATTGAGCCATGGGCGCCAAGTCGAATAGATGAGAAATCTTACTAGGAAGTTTTACCATGTATTTTACGAAATATTTACTGTTTCATGACTTTTTTGAGAGATTTCAAGAAAAGCTGACTTTACTTTTCATGTCTTCTTATGGTGGATCTGTGTGTATGTGATGGTGGGAGGGTGTTGGATGTTATCCTGAACTTGTCTCAGGGTGGCCAGCTTTATCTGGGTTACACATATGGGGACTCTGCATTTCCCAACACTCTCTGCCTCGGTGTGTGGCTTAATTTTCAGCACAGACCTAGCACATGGCAGAAGAGAATACCCAAAGCAGCCCCATGCCTACATGCCTATATCCTCTTGGTTAAAGGGGAAAATATCAACCACAGAGACTCTCTCCCTCGGGATCAATAGGTAAATCTCAGGGAAAGCTGTAGTTGGTCCTGCTTGGAGCACATGCCCAGACCCAAGTCTACCATTGTAGTCAGGCAACTGGATACCAGGACATCAGTGCCTGGCACACTGTAAGACCTCTTCAAGTCAAAGCCATTTATCATTACTTTTCTAGTTATTTTCCTGAGAAGGAGGTACTTTTTTTTTGAGTCTCACTTTGTTGCTCCTGGTAGACTGCAGTAGCGTCACAGCTCACAGCAACCTCAAACTCTTGGACTCAACCAGTTCTCTTGCCTCAGCCTCCCGAGTAGCTGGGACTACAGGCGCCCGCCACAACGCCCAGCTATTTTTAGAGACGGGGTCTCGTTCTGGCTCAGGCAGGTCTCAAACTCATGAGCTCAGGCAATCCTAGAGTGCCAGGATTATAGTCGTTAGCCTCTGTGCCTGGCCGAGAAGGAGGTACTTTTGAAGGAGTTAGTTTGATGGGTGGTAAGAAAAGACCTGGATTTGGAGTCTGCTACCAGCCTGTTTATTTGAGCTTCGCACGTCATCTAGGGGGTAACGTTTACTTCATATCTACTCTAAGACTAGTGCATTCATGCCATTTTATTTCACATGCTGCTTTATTTCACTTTTACTGCAACCCTGTGAGGTGGCTATTATTATCACTATTTTAGAGATGAAGAAACTGAGATTTGGAGAGAAGTTAAGTAGTTTGCTGAAATTAGTATCAAGGTTTGTTTCCAAAGTTCAAGTGCTTTCAGCTATGACATTCTGTTCTCAACGTCATTGCTCTATTTCCTCATCTATAATGTGGAGATAATAAGAATAGCTCCTGTGCAGTGCCAGCAGCTCAGTAGGTAAGATGCTGGACACATACACTGAGGCTGGTGGGTTCAAATCTGGCCCGGGCCAGCCGAGATGACAATGTCAACTGCAACAACAACAACAACAAAAATAACTGGGCATTGTGGTGGGCACCTATAAGTCCCAGCTACTTGGGAGGCTGAGGCAAGAGAATCCCATAAATCCAAGAATTTGAGGTTGCTATGAGATGGAACACCATGGCATTCTACCCAGGGCGACAGCTTGAGACTCTGTCTCAAAAAACAAAACAAAACAAAACAATCCCCCCCAAACCCTCTTTCACTGGGGATGGAGGGTCAAATGAGCAACATACTTAAAAGTGGTCTGTCAATGATTTTTTTTTTTTTTTTTTTGAGACAGAGCCTCAATGGCATCACAGCTCACAGTAACATCCAGCTCCTGGGCTTAAGTGATTCTCTTGCCTCAGTCTCCCAAGTAGCTGGGACTACAGGCGCCTGTCACAATGCCCGGTTATTTTTTGGTTGTAGTTGTCATCTTTGTTTGGCAAGTCCGGGCTGAATTTGAACCCACCAACTTTGGTGTATGTGTCTGGCGCCTTAGCCACTTGAGTTACAGGCTCTAAGCCAGGTCTGTCAATGTTAAAATGGCATACAAATAAAAATTATAAATTTCCCTACTGCTCAAAATGTGCATTTGGGGATGCAGCTGACACTGAAAAGTGCTTGGTGGTTGTGAAAGTTCAGAGATATAAATAATGTTAAAACTGAAAGGGCCTATAGAGAGTACCTGATCTGTTAGCTATCTCCCTGGCATCCCTTTACTATTTCACGTGGTCCCCCTGAGGCTGTCAATCACAGTGACCAACTGCCCTCACAATCCACTCACACACAGGCAGGGGCAGGCACATGACCCAGTCCTGGCAAAGGGATTGGTCCAGAATACACATGTGGCCATGGAGAATTGGTTATCTTGAGATTTGCTCTATGGATCAAGCCATGAGGAAGCCCGATCCCATTATTTGCCATTTCAGAACTTCTAGCTAGCCTTTGTGAAGATGAAATTGACACACACACAGAGAGGCAGAGCCTTGACAATGATAGTTGAGCTCCTCGACCCAGCCATTCCTGAAACTCACCTTTGTTTTATAAGCCTATTAACTCTATTTGGGGCTGCAAATTGGGTTTCTGTCACTTGCAACCAAAAGAGTTCTGAATAATGTTTTAGGAGACTTGCCCAAAGTCACACAGCAAACCAAAGGTATAGCTGATACAGGAACACAAGATTCAATGCCTTGTATTCCTTTTGGAATACACTGCTTTGTTTAAAAAGAAACAGTATTTGACTGATAATCTAAGGATTAATGCCAGTTTTAGAAATTTTAGATGCTATCATCCCAGGTGGGAACAGGAGGGGTAGGCTCTGGGATTCTTACCTTCCTCTCCACTGTCCCCCCGGTCCCCGTCCTGGCCATCCTGGCCATCTTTTCCAGGAAAGCCCATTCGTCCCACCATTCCTGAGGGCCCTGGGGCTCCTGGAGGACCAGGTGGGCCCTGGGGGCCAGGCAGACTGCAGATGAGTTGAGGGGAGCCTTTCTGGAAGTCCCTGCGAGCAAAGGCACCAAGCAGCGGGTCAGCAGCACAGAGGAGGGCACAAGCCAAGAACATCCAGGGGATCATGTTGGTGACCTGTGGGAGGCAAGAGAGCTGTTACAGTCCAAAAGACCAAAAATCACTTTATAACAAAGATATTTGCACCAGATTGTTCATTGCAGCTCAATTCATAATAACCAAGTCATGGAAGAAGCTCAAGTGCCCATCGACCCATGAATGGATTAATAAATTGTGGTATATGTATACTATGGAATATTATGCAGCCTTAAAAAATGATGGAGACTTTACCTCTTTTATGTTTACATGGATGGAGCTGGAACATATCCTACTTAGTAAAGTCTCTCAAGAATAGAAGAAAAAATATTCAGTGTACTCAGTACTATTATAAAACCAATTCACAGTCACTCACACTTTCATATGAAGAATAGATCACAACTATGGCCCAAGAAGAAGGAGGGAGAAGGGGGGCATGGGAGGGGAGGGGAAAGTCATATGGAGGGAGGGTGAATAGTGGGATCACACCTATGGTGCATAATGTAAGGATGCATGTCGGATCTATTAGTATAGAGTATAAATATCTTTTTTTTTTTTTTTTTGAGACAGAGCCTCAAGCTATTGCCCTGGGTAGAGTGTCATGGCATTATAGCTCACAGCAACCTCCAATTCCTGGGCTCAAGCAAGTCTCCTGCCTCGGCCTCCCAAGTAGCTGGGACTACAGGCGCCCGCCACAAGGCCCGGCTATTTTTGTTTTGGTTGCAGCCGTCATTGTTGTTTGGTGGGCCCAAGCTGGATTCAAACCCGCCAGCTCAGGTGTACGTGGCTGGCGCCTTAGCCCGCTGAGCCACAGGCGCTGAGCCGAGTATAAATACCTTAACACAATAACTAAGTAAAAGAGATGAGATATATATTAACCAGTGTGATGTAAGTATTCCTAATTCGCTATGAAATCAGCACATTGTACCCCATAAATGCATTAATGTATACATGATCTCTGTGATTATGATTTGATAAAAAAGAGAGAGCAGTGGCAGGTGAGTGTGGCCACCAAGCTGAGCTGGTGGTCGGTTAGAGAGGACACAGAGGAGGAGGGGGAGGCAGCTAGGATAGACTCAGTTGTGTTCTGTCTCTTGCTCTTTCCTGCATCACACACAAATAGCTGGAGAGAGTGTCATCATATTTTGAGGACATATTTGGACAAGCTGAGTCATGTACCCAGAATATACTTTGGAGGGGTCTTGGTGGTGAGGCACTCATCATGAGACCATGATCTTCTGTAGTGGCTGAGACGGATACAGGACTTAAGGCCCAAAGACTGACGACTGGAAGGAGCTGTGGACGGACAATAATCCATGGTTTCATTCAAATAGGTGGCATGAAAGGAAAGTTAAAAGTGCAGAAACACTTCACATAGTAGGTGACAATTTGCAACAATGCTGCTTCTCACGGGGACCATGGTGCCACACATGAGGAGAAGTGAAGATTCAGTTATTGAATGAATGTGAACCACCATGTGAGCAACCTGGCAGTCCATGGTAGCAGCTCCTCTTCTAGCACATCCTGTGTGCCAGGCACGTTAAGAGCTTTCCATTTGCTACTTGATCTTCACAACACATTTATAGAACAGATAGAGGTGAGAAGATGGAGGTTCGGAGAAGCTGAATTATGTGCCTAAGTCTTTAGGCACATAATTCAGCTTCTCCGAACCTCCGGTTTGAACAAGGGTCTCCAGATCTAGAGCCTGTGGCTTCCTGTCCCAGAGTAGACTGTACCCTTGAGACAGATGACAGCAATAGCACGACGCCATCAGAGTTCAGTGTGCTATGCACTCAGAGATTATCCACTCCTCACCACTCACTGTGCATATGCAGAAACTGAGGCTCAGAGCAGAAAAAAGCAATTTTCCCCACAATCTCTCAACAAATTGGTTCTGTTCCTTTGCAATCAATGTCCTCTCTCCCAAGAATGAAACCAGGCAGGGGAACATTCCGCCAAGCGGGGGAACATTGACTTTCAGCCATGGAGATGAGCTATGAAGTGGTAACTTGGTTTGTGACCTTAGACAAGCCCTTTTTATTCTTTGGGTCTCAGTTTCTCAACCTGAACAAGGGGGTGGATATAGTAGCGGTTCCCAAATTTGAATGTGCATTAGACTTACCCTGAAGGCTTATTAAACATAGATTGTTTGGCCCCACTCCCAGATTTTTCTGGGTTCTGGGATAGGGCACGATAATTTGTAGTTTATATTTCTTTTTCTTCCTTCCTTTCTTTTTTTTTTTTTTTTGTTTTAGAGACAGAGTCTCACTTTGTTGCCCTCGGTAGAGTGCTGTGGCGTCACAGCTCACAGCAACCTGCAGCTCTTGGGCTCAGGCAATTCTCCTGCCTCAGCCTCCCGAGTAGTTGGGACTACAGGAGCCCGCCACAACACCCAGCTATTATTTTGTTGCAGTTTGGCTGGAGCTGGGTTTAAACCCGCCACCCTTGGATATGGGGCCGGCACCCTACTCACCTAGCCACAGGCGCAGCCTGATAATTTGTATTTCTAATCAGTTTCCAAATGACACCACTGATAGTGGTCTGGGGACCCCACTTTAAGAATCACTAGACTAGATGGTCTCAAAGTTTCCTTCTAGCTCTGACACTAAACCTTTCAGGTTCCAATCTGCCCACTCTTTGCAGAAGCAAAGCACTGTTTGCTTCACTTCTCTCATTCAACCTTTGGCTACCTAATCAGAGCCTTCAAACATCAGGGGCATCTTGGCAGCTATGGTCACGTTGCCCAGGCCGTGGCCCGTGGAGTTCCTGTTTTCTTCCCAGTCCCTCAATTTTCTTTCCCTTCAGACCCTGCTAGTCTCCTGACCCTTGGAGAATATTCAGGCTTTTAAGCTTCCCGTGGCTGTTTTCCTTGGAAACAGGCTTACCCTTCCACTCTTCCTAGCTTCCTGCAGGATCTTTAAGGGGACAGAATACCAGGCCTCTCCTGCCAGGGAGAGGAGGAGAGAACATAGCACCGTACTGCTTGGGACATAGGGGTCTTACTGTAGTTTCAGCTCTGACGCTCACCAGTGGTGTGTCTATGGTCAAGTCACTTCTCTGAACTCAGAGGACTTCTTTAGGTTAGTGTCACAGAATTGCCACCGACCAGGTAAAGATGATTTAGGCAGTACTGGACACTGCTTTATATAACATCACATCACATAGTAACAAAGTTATTTTCTTTTCAATTTCTTCATCCTAATTAAGAAAAAAAGTCTCAGCTTGGTGACAGTATATCTTTAATGTCTTTAAACCCCTGCTAATACCTCTTTCTACCATAGAGCACACTTATTTGCAACAGTGTGCTTTTTTTCCTCGTAGTAGTTCATTTATTCAACAAGTATTTATTGAGTGTTTACCAAGTACCAGACACTGTTCTTTGAAAATATATCTGTAAAACATGGAGTCAACAGTCCCTCTTGGAATTTATATTTTTATGGGGAGAAAGACAGTAAATGTAAATAAGTACAATATTTAGTATATAGCTACATGTAGAGAAGGAAAAAGGCAGGGAAAGGGGACCTCAAACTTTGAACAAGAAGTTTATATTTTTCACTGGGAGCCAAGGAGTATGTCACTGTGAGGTGACTTGTGAGAAAAGGCTTCTGTTTGTGGATATTTGTCTGGTAAAGTGGATGCTCACAGCTGAATGCAGTGGTGCATGCCTGTAGATCCAGCTACTTGGGAGTCTGAAGCAGAAGAATGGGTTGAGCCCAGAAGTTCTAGGTTTTGGTGTTCATGACTGTGCCTGTGAATAGCCACTGCACTCTAGCCTGGGCAGCATAGTGAGACTCTGTCTCAAAAAACAAACAAACAAACAAACAAACAAACAAACAACAACAAAAAAAAACCCAACCAAACAGAAAAAAAACGACATGGTGGCTAATGTTTGTAATCCTAGCACTCTGAGTGGCTGAGGAGAGTGGATTGCTTGAGCTCAGAGGTTTGAGACCCATCTGAGCAAGAGCGAGACTCTTCTTCATCTCTAATAAAAATAGAAAAAATTAGCCTAGCATTCTGGTATACTCCTGTAGTCCCAGCTACTTGGGAGGCTCAGGCAGGAGGATCAATTGAGCCTAGGACTTTGAGGATGCTGCATGCTAGGCCAAGGCCATGGCATTCTAGTCCAGATGACAGAGTAAGACTCTGTCTCAAAAACAAACAAACAAAAAACAAGAATGCTCATAACCTATGGAGGTGGGCATTCTATCAAGAGTGCTTCTGAGTTTCCTGTGGAACCTCCTTTTGTGCCCATGCCCTAATGTGCTGTGGGAGTCATGATGCAAAGATCACATCACACATAGTACAAATCCATTTTTTTTTTTTTTGGCCGGGGCTGGGTTTGAACTCATTACCTCTGGCATATGGGGCTGGTGCCCTACTCCTTTGAGCCACAGGCGCCACCCAGTACACATCCATTCTTAAAGAATCTTGGACAGGCCCCCAAAAACATACATGGAGACCTTGGAAACCCTCAGACAGGAACACAAAGCCAGGGCCCTGAGAAAGAACCACAACTAGAGGCCAAGGAAGGCCTGTGGCACCACATAAACAAACAGACATGGACAGCAGTACACATTAGTTTTGTGTATTTAGTTGTCTGGAAAGGTGGGGAAAAAATGAGTGGATGAGCATAAGAGGATGGTAAAATTGAAAGTCCTACTTGGGCCCCAAGACAATGAAATGCTGCATATCAAATTGAGGGGTCAGGCCCAAGTCAAAATTTGCAAAGGAGCAGTGTGACAGTTCATCCTCCAGCTCTTGGCACTCTTGCTACATCAAAAATTAAAAAATGTGGCTCAGCACCTATAGCTCAGTAGTTACAGCGTCAGCCACATAGACCGGGCCTGGCAGGTTTGAATCTGGCGGGGGTCTGCTAACAACAATGACAACTACAACAACAACAAAAATACCCAAGTGTTATGGTGGGTACCTGTAGTCCCAGCTACTTGGGAGGCTGAGGGAAAAGAATCTCTTAAGCCCAAGAGTCTGAGGTTGCTGTGACACCATAGCACTCTACTTGACTCTGTCTAAAAAAAAAAAAAAAAAAAAAGAATTTCTTTTAATGTGACCCACAGCATTGGGAGCAGGAGGGAGAGTGGATCCTGTCTGAAGCCTGCAGGAGAAAGCTAGAGGGGAGAGACTGGCAAGATGCCTGGGGCAAAGGGTCTGCGTACACTACCTTCTTACCCTGCTAAGCTACATGGAAGGCATGGAGGGACCCTGCCAGATTCACACTTGGCTGGGGGAGCAGAAGAAAGTCTCACCTTTGAATAAAGATTGAAGTGTTGGTGCATACAGTAGAGATTCAACCAGGCAAAAGAGGGAACTCCCCTCACTGGCTTAATTATAAAGAGATAGAGGGAGGCAAAAATAAAGTTGTAGTTTGATTATATTTCTGGTGTCACACTTGCTCAACCTAGATTACATAAATGATAGTAGAGGTGGTAGGCTGATAGCCAGATATCGTGAAAATGTTGATGAATGACAGGTGCTTTTGTAAAACTGTCCTAGGCTCTACGATTCCCCTTCTCTACTTAATTAGAGTCTTGGAAAACTACTTAGTATTACCTGAGAGCTGCAGCACATCTGGGACCCCCAGAATAGAAACAGAATTTTTAACCTAAGTTTGAAATAATTTAGAAAATTGCAATCTATAAACATTTTGGAGAAGGGAGAGAGGGAGGTAGGAAGTGGGTGTGAGCAAGCCTTTGATGCAGATGAGAATCCTGCAAATGGCCAGATGAAGACAGGTAGGAAAGGCCTGTCAGAAAAGCCAGATGAGAGTAGAAAGAGCGATGGGGGGAACCACCTGACACAGTTGGTGATGCCTCTCCCTTATGACCCAGCCACATGGGCCCCATGAGAAAGGAAAGGGTTTGCTTTCTGGCCCCCAGGTCTGCTTCCCACCAGTCTCTGGAGAGAGGGCACTCCTCTCTGGGAAAGCTGGGTTTGGGCAGGCCCCACTGCCTGGGGGGGAGGGAGCACAGATCTGGGACAGGCTTGGAAGGATTTTCTGAGCTGGAGGCTGGAGGCTCCTGCAGCCCCAGAGGAATCCTGGCAGCTAGAACCAGGAACAGTTTTGGAAATAGAGGCGGGGAAACTAGATTCTAGTTCCAAACCTAGAGGGAGGGAGAGGAGAATCTCCTTGCTTCCAGGCCAAGAAAAACAAGGCTCCAACAGCTCTGTTCCCAGCCTATCGCTACTCTCATCCACTCTGTGGTGGTATAAGAAAACCTAGGGTGAGGTGCTTACACTGGAGCCAAGGCTCTAAGGAATCCAGACAAATCAACTCTTCTAGGGCTTTGTAAATAAATTTAGAATCACAAACTTGGGGAGGGCTCCCAGGGACTATCTAATCCAACTTCTTCAGTTACAGATAGGGAAAGCACCCAGGCAGAACCAAACTGATGTTACCACTCACTGACCACATTCCAGGCAGAGTATGAAGCGCTTTACCTGCACGGTTTTGTTTGAAGTTTACAATGAATCCTATGAAGGTAGTAAACAGAAGGAAGAAACAGATGCTCCAAGATGTGAAGTTATTTACCCAAAGTTGTACCATCAGGGAGCAATGGAGACGGTCTTCAAAAAAGTTTCTGAGTGTCTCCAAAGAACACCTCGATTCCTTCTTCCTTCCCCTGCTATTTTATTCCTGTTCCACAGAAGACAGGAAATGTGGAGAAGCTAAGAGATGCAGAGAAGCTAATTTGTTCATGTTTACACAACTAGTTAAAGGGAGAAGTTATATTTGAACTTGGGTTTGGCAAACGCTTTCCATGATGTCAGCATCTCTTAGATTTTTTCTCCCAAATACTCCAAATTACAGAATAGACCTTGAAGCATATGCCAAAGCTACACATAGCAATAGAGAAATTTCTTTGATATCCTATATTTTATAAGTTTATCCACATGCACACACACATGGCACATAATACGTGACTTCAAAAATGTAAATTGCCGTTCTATGCCAGGATACATGAGTAAATTGATGCTAAGGGAAACTTGTCCTTTGAGAGAACATGGGTCAGCCAAGGTGATGAGGGGGGGAAGCCTCCTGGGCTCAACTCCCCACCACAAGCCCCGCCGGACTGTTAATGGAGGCATTGCCAAGGACTGAGACAAAGCTCAGGGTGTCACACCCAAAGACCCTCCACTGCTGCTGGCTTCAAAGAGCAAATCTCAGAACCCCTGAGGTGGCCCACACCACCCTAAATGACCTGGCCCCTACCTCCACCCCAACCTAAGCTCCACCCTGAATCCCTCCACCCCTCTGCCCTCCTCCAGGCTGAGGTCCATTCCACCCCAAGGCACTAGGATCTTGGCCAGTAACCTAGCTGACTCTACTGTTTGGTTTGCTGTCTATTGCATTTTGGCTTAAATGTTCTTCCCTGACCTGCCTGCTCAGGCGGTGCTCCCTTTGATCCCAGCACTTTCTTTCCTGGCTCTTATAACTTGCCAGTATTCACCCTATCCCCATTAAAATGTAAGCCCCACATGAACAGGGACCCCAGCTGACCACTAGGCTTCAAACGTCCTTGCACACAATTTGTGTTCAAGAAATATTTGCTTAAATAATGAATGTCTGAGACTGTGTCTATACTCTCAAGAAAATCCACAGCCAAAACAAGGCACTGACACCCCTTGATTCAAATCAGTTCTTGTTCTTCCCTCAGTTTTTCTACCGCAAACAAGGTCTAATCCCTCTTTCCCTTGACATCTTAGAGTAGATGGGCTTGCTTTCTTTCTTTCTCTGAGAGAAAGCAAACTAAAATAGTGGAGCTGCTAGTCTTCCTGCTGAAGGAGAAAGAAACGTTGGTTAAATCCCATAAATGGAATCATAAGGTGCTAAACTTGGATGAGTTCTTGTTTCTGGTTTTAATCTACCCAGTCCTTAGGCTTCTCATCTCTCAGTTAAGTAGCTTCATAAATGCACATGTTCTAGAAAAAACCCTAGGGGCTAAAGTGTTGCAGCCTTAAGTCCACTGTCAAAGAAGAGCCTTCCTTCCCATCCCTTTTGTCCCTGACCCACAAGACACAGTCTTCTTGTTGTTTCCTGAGTGTCCTCTGCCCAATCTTGATGTGGAAGGGGCAGAAGTGGGGACACTGGCCTCTCTCTGATTCTTCCAGTACAAACTCTAGTAGGTATCTGCCAGTAGTAACTCCGGAACACTGTTAAACCTTGGTGCTAAACAATCTCTCCTTGGAGACTGGAAAATATAAATCATGTTCAGATAAATTTGGCCTAGTGGTTAGCAGCTTTTGACCTGGGTGGGGTGGCGTTTAACTCAGTGGGTTTCCCCTGGTACTTAACCAGGTGTGAGTGGTATTTAACTCAGTGGTTAAGTACCAAGGGAAATCCAGCTACTTGTTTTCTCCAACTATTCAATGGAAATAATAGTATACTTACCTCATAGAGTTTGTGTGAGAAATGAGATAATATATTCAAAGATTCTAGCCTAGTGTAAACATCTACCTAAAATGCCCCTTAGTCCTAACCTCCTCCTAGAAGCCCTCTGATAGCAGCTGGCCTCATCCTTCAAGTGTCAGGTCTAATATCTCCTCAGAGAACCTTGATCCAAAGCATCCCATGCACCCCTACATATGCTGTCATACTACCCTGTTATTTAAAAGTACTTGTCCCAATTTGTGATTATGTATTTGTTTGTTTCTTGACTTGTTAACTGTTCATCTCCTCCCTTGAATGAAAGGTCCAGGAAAGTATAGGCCCCACATGTTGTTCTCTATGGTACCACCAGAGTCATGACTTTGTGTACATAGTAAGTTCCCAACATAGTTGTTGAACAGTCTTGCTGTTACTAATTTTACTTTTTTTTTTGAGAGAGAAAGTGTCACTTTGTTGCCCTCAATAGAGCACTGTAGTGTCTTAGCTCATAGCAACCTCAAACTCTTGAGTTCAAGTGATCCTTTTTCCTCAGTCTCCCAAGTAGCTGGGACTACAGGCGCCCGCCACAATGCCTGGCTATTTTTTGTTGTGGTTGTTTAGCCAGTCCAGGCCAGGTTCAAATCCACCAGCCCTGGTGTATGTGGCCAGAGCCCTAACCACTGAGCCATGGGTGCCAAGCCAAATAATTTTACTCATAAAATTAAAAAAATATCAACAAGATTAAGGATCTTGATAAACATGTGGATGACAAAGCCAGGCTACTGAGGAAAACCCTGTAAGAAAGGTCTTGGATTTGGAAGAATTGGATCTCAATCCTAGTTTTGTAACTTACTGGTCATGTGACTGTAGAAAAGTCATTTCATCTTATTTGGGCCTCCATTTCCTCACATGTTAAATGGAGATAATAACACTCGCTGAGTATGCCAAATAGCATTGGATACTCAAATTAGATAATGGATGTGAAAGCAAAACATGATACATAAATTAGAGCCTGTTTAAAATTGTAACTGCCAACAACTGAATTCTTGAACATCTACCAGGAACCCCTGGAGTGTTTTGAAGAAAGGCCAGTCCTGGGTGGAGAAGTACACCTGGATCCAACCTCATGGAGAAATTTTCCCTCTGTTTGGAGGTAAAAGGGACAAGGCTGCTGATTGAAATAGGACAGAGGCCATTTGCAGATGAAATTTGCTAAAAATCTGCTTTGATGGGAGTGGGAATACTACAGTGAAAAAATACTACCGCACTCTCCCCAAATTCCAGGACATAAATTGGAAACAGCTCTCTCCAGTTTTTCTGAAAAGGTGAAGAGATTGACTAGAGGAGAAAAGGGCTAGCTGCAGATTCTCACAAACTGCTCATAAAATGTCCCCTTTCCTGGGAACCTGAGACCAATGCCCAGAAACTCTCCAGCATCCAGAGTCTAAATACAGAGGATTAAAAGTCATAGGGCCCACATGCAAAGAGGCCCCAGAAAATATCTGGTCTGTCATTTTTCTCTCTTTCTCTCCCCCTATTTCTGGCTCAGCCTAGAAAAGAAGGTCCAAGGACAAATCATGACCTAACAAGGTCTCAGAAGCCAGAAGTTTGTCTCAGCAAGCATTCCTGAAAGCAAACAATAGGTCAGCCAGGGTATTAAAGCTAAAGAATTATAACTTCGGACATATACACCCTCAGCCTTTACAAACCAACCAACGTGGTGAGCAATGTGGTAGGCAGTGGCGCCCACTCCTCTGGGCCCTAGGGTGCTCCACATCTGAGCCCTAGCTGTCTCCCTTATGCAATGAGGACAAGAGTCAGGCTCTAGGGTGGCTGAGGACAAAGCCATCAAGCTTTGGCCCTGCCCTTGGCTGTTTTCTGCAATGTGGAGACTAAGGACTGCACTGAAAAGAATGCAGCTGCTGTGTAAGATGTAAGGGAGAGAGATGGAGGCTGAGGGTGTTCAGATCCCTGTATCTGGCGATCCCTGATCCCTGTATCAGGGCCAGTCCTCCACGTGGCAGACCAGAGTGGTGGGAAAGTGGGTGTGAGCAGCCGTGTCCACAGGAAAATAATGTGAGCTACACGTGTCATTTTATTTATTTTTTATTTTTATTTTTTTATTTTTTTGCAGTTTGGCCAGGGCTGGGTTCGAACCCACCACCTTTGGTATATGGGGCCAGTGCCCTACTCACTGAGCCACAGGCACTGCCCTACACATGTCTCATTTTAAATGGTCTCATTGCCATATTGAGGTGAATATGTTATTCATCCTATGTTATTTGGTCCAATATTCCCCAAATACCATTATTCTAACATGTAATAAATCTTTATAATGAGACATTTTACATTTTTTAATTAGCACTAAGTCTTTGAAATCTAGTGATGGATTTTAACACTTGCAGCTCGTTTAGATTCTAACTGACCACATTTCAAATGCTCAAGAGCCACACGATGACTACCTTATTAGCTCCAGTGTGAGTTCAAATCCCACAAACTAGCTGTAGGATCTTTTACAAGTTACTTATTCTCTCTTCCTCAGACTCCTCCTCTCCAAAATGGGGATGATAACAATAGTACCTACATTAGAAGGATATTATGAGGATTTAATATTTCTAGAAATAAGGCCTGGCATATGGTAAAAGGTATAAAACCGTTAGCTATTATTATTTTATTATTTCTTGCCTTTCTGAAAATCAAACAAGATAATGGAGGTTTCAAGTAAAACAACAAAATCGAAGACCTGTTTAAAATTGTAATTGTCAGTAACTGCAGCTGAACTAACAAAAAACAATCCTGGCTTTTCACCCTGAGTCCTGTGTCATTTCAGGTAGAGGCTCCTATATCTTCTAATAAATTCCCATTTTCATGTGTGAGCTGTGTTTCTGCCAGGCGCTACCAAGAGAGTCCTAGGGAGACTTGACCTCTGCTCTTGCCCTGTTGTTCCTGTTCTGAGGACACTGGCATGTTCATAATACAAAGATCAGTGGATCAGTGGGATAGTGTTTAGCTCATAGAGTGAGAGGGGCCAAGTGGGATATCATGTGTGTGCATGTCCTTGGTACATGGATACACAATAAACAGTGT
This sequence comes from Arctocebus calabarensis, assembly GCA_963573935.1. Classification (NCBI taxonomy): domain Eukaryota; kingdom Metazoa; phylum Chordata; class Mammalia; order Primates; family Lorisidae; genus Arctocebus; species Arctocebus calabarensis. The sequence continues at coordinate 14,424 of CAUYON010125359.1, forward strand.
CCCTTATATTGCCTTTGAGGCCAGATACTAGGGTTCTGGAGATAAAAAGTGTGTTTGCTGCTCCTATAGGGCACACCATGAGCCCTGTAACCTTGGGCACATTATAATTATCTGGCTATACTGAGTGTCTAGCCTGGCATACATGTATGACCAGGAGAGAAAAAACAAGCCTCACTCCTCCTTTTTCTTTGTAGCAAGCTTCCCAGGAGCATCTAGATGTAACAGAATCTAGGACAAGGCAGGTGGCAGGAGAAACAATCTGGGAGCTTGATAATCCCTCCAATGGTGTAAAAGGGACTATATTTGAAGATCCAAAAACTGAGGGAAAGGAGCAAATTCTAAACTTTGAAGTGGTGGAGGAGGAAAGGGTAAGTATTCCTTTACTTCTCTGGGTAATCTTCATGGAGTCACTCCTGGTTAGTCTCTGATGGGCATGTAGGATACCCCTAAAGTCTGAAGTCTAACATCTAGCCTTAGAGAAGCACAGAGCTGGTTTGGTAGTTAAAAGATGGTTAAGCAGTGCGCATTGGCTCAAGCCTGTAATTCTAGCACTCTGGGAGGCCGAGGTGGGTGGATTGCCTGAGCTGTCTGAGTTCCAGACCAGCCTGAGACAGAGCAACAACCTGTCTCTAAAAATACCCAGGTGTTATGGTGGGCACCTATAGTCCCAGCTACTAGGGAGGGTGAGGCAAGAGAATCACTTGAGCCCAAGAGTTTGAGGTTGCTGTAAGCTATGATGTCACAGCACTTTACCAAGGGCGACAAAGTGAGACTCTGTCTCAAAAAAAAAAAAAAAAAAAAAAAGGATGGTTAAGAGTCATTTTCTAGCTGTTGGACTTCGCGCAAGTTATTTAACCTCTCTAGGCCTCAGTTTTTTTTTTTTATCAGTAAAATGGGAAAAATAATATTTTATGTTCTGCATCATTTGAATTTGAAATAGCATTATATAAAAATATTTATTGTTTCTCCTTACGTATAAAATCTGAAATAACCTGAAATCCCCAATAAAAGCTGTCATAAAACTTAGAAGACAGTGTGAATTGTATTTATGTTGTAGCCACATAATAGCACTATACTAACAGGTTAACTGAACTACCTTTTGAATTACAACAATTTTGAATTATTTGAGGTCTTCAGAAATACTTTCCTGGAGTAATTTGATTGCCTGAACCTCCCTATAGAATAAATGTGAATATTAAATAAGATAATACAGTAACCAGTCCACAGTTAGCACTCAGTAACAGTAGTGTTATTCTGATGTTATTTGTTGTTCTGATGTCATTTGTGAGAACAAAGAAACAGACAATATAATGTTAAGTTTAAGTCAATATAAGGATAAGGTTGCTACACATGTGTGGATAAACAAACAGACTTGATCTGTGGATTCCTCATCTGTAAAGGGCATATGGCATAAACGTGGCCCTGTGAGGAATATAGATATAATTGTTAACTTTTCTGAACAGCAATGAAGGCAGTTATAATAGCTAATGGTATTTTATAGCACAGCATGAATGCAAAGGTGCAAAATTTCTACAGATGTGCCCTACTTTAAATTAGGTTGTGAAATCTGAATGTAGTCATTCATTGATCAGCTTTTTGTTGATATTGCAATGTGCAAGAATTGGCTAAAAGGGATTAAAAAGCTGTGGGACACAGTCCTGCCACTGAGGAAATTTCAGTATAGATAAGTGGTGATAACTGCATTACCAATGGCCTTACATGGACTATGGATTACACTATGATTATTATTATTGTTAAGGTGAAAGAGAAGAAAGCCTAATTCCATTTTTGTTATAATTCTTGTTCCTAAGAATCAGTGGGAAGGCAAAGCAGGCCTGATTCCATTCTGTTGCTTTGTTACATTTTATTGCTTTTGAAAAAAATGGTTCCACTTGACTCCCCGCCCATTGCATAGTATTTTAAGTGTACCTGGTTAGAACTGTTAGAACTATTAGTATTGTGTAGAAAGTCACTAACTACCCTTGTGACAAAAACCCTCGTGATTATGTTAAGGTGATCTTCATCCCATCCATATATAATATTGAAATGTTAAAAGAACAAGCTTGACTCCATTTTACTATTTACTCCTTGTTACCTTCAAATCTAGTTCCTCGTTTGCCCTCCAATTGTAACTGTAAATACCTTTAGTTAAAATTCTTAGTAATGTAAGTTACTGATCACAGAGCCCTCCTGATTATAGCTTTTTATGATCATGCTCTTTATGACCCTTACCTATAAGGTCCCTTCCCTGCATTCCCCCTTAGGACATTGTGGTTTGTACCTGTTTTGTAAGGAAGAAAGAATCACTAATCGCTCTCGTGATCAAAGTATTATGTCAAATGACTAACCAAATTGCTGTTTTTGCTTCTGTAATAACACTTGCTTATCCCCTGGAAAAGTTTTGCCTTATAAAAACCAGAGCCACAGACAACTCGGGGTTGCTCCCATGTTGGGACACTGAGGCAGTCACCAGCTGGCTCTTCTATAAAAGGACTCCTCTTTAAATTGGACTGGTCTGGCGGTGTGGTCTTTGAGAGACTCCTGGGCATAACATTATTATTTTTAATTTAACTTGTTGCCCATATAAAATTTGGAGGATTTTATATTAAAATAAAAATTTCCAGTTTTTCTTTTTTTTTTTTTTTTTGAGACAGAATCTCACTACATCGCCCTTGCTGGAATCTTCCTATGTCACCCTTGCTAGAGTGCTGTGGTGTCACAGCTCACAGTAACCTCAAACTCATGGGTTTAAGAGATTTTCTTGCCTCAGCCTCCTGAGTAGCTGGGACTACAGATGCACACCACAACGCCTGTCTATTTTTTTTGGTTGCAGTTGTCATTGTGGTTTAGCAAGCCAGAGCTGGGTTTGAACCCACTGAACTATGGGTGCCAAGGCTCTAGCTTTTCTTGAGAACCTGCAGGATCTGGCAATGCTAAGCCTACATTCTGGCAGCTCACTAGTTGACTACCAAAGGAGACAGGGTGTTATGGGCTGGATTTTGTCTCCTCAAAATTCATATGTTGAAGTCCTAACCCCTAAATCTTAGAATGTTTGGAAATAGAACCTTTAAAAAGTTATTAAATAGAGGCGGGTTTAAACCTAGCCTGGGTCTGCTAAACAACAATGACAACTGCAACAAAAAAATAGCCAGGTGTTGTGGTGGGCCCCTGTAGTCTCAGCTACTAAGGAGGCTGAGGCAAGAGAATTGCTTAAACCCAAGAGTTTGAGATTGCTGTGAGCTGTGATGCTACTGTCCTCTAGCAAGGGCGACATAGTGAGACTCTGTCACCAAAAAAAAGTTATTAAAGTAAAATGAATGACACAGGTAGGTCCTAATTCACTATGACTAGGAAAGATAAGTTACACACACACAGAGGGACAAATATGTGAAGACCCAGCAAGAAGATGGCCATCTGCAAACCAAAGAGAGAGGCCTCAGAAGAAACCAACCTGCCAACACCTGGATCATGGACTTCCAGCCTCCAGAACTGTGAGAAACAAGTGTCTGTTGTTTTCGGTCCCCAAGTCTGTGGTATTGTTACAGTGGCCCCAACTGAATTAGACAGCCTGCAGTCTCCAGTATCCACAGTTCTCACCACTCCCAAATGCCGCACTTTCTGTTCATATACATAATGTGCACAGCCCCATCAACATCTGAGTTTACAACCCATGATCTAGAGGAAGAGAGTAATGATTCTCCATATATATTGTGTGTTCTTATTTCAAGGCTTTGCTCTTCCTATCTCCTTTAATTCTCCTCACAGTTTTTTTTTTTGAGACAGAGCCTCAAGCTCTCACCCTGGGTAGAATGCTGTGGCATCACAACTCACAGCAACCTCCAACTCCTGGGCTGAAGCGATTCTCTTGCCTCAGCTTCTCAAGTAGCTGGGACTACAGGCACCCGCCATGATGCCTGGCTACTTTTGGTTGTAGGTGGCATTGTTGTTTGGCAGGCATGGGATGGATTCCATGGTGTATGTGGCTGGAACCTTAGCTGCTTGAGCTATAGGTGCCGAGCCTCTCCTCGCAGTTCTAAGAGGCTGTTACGCTATTGTCATCTCCACTTGGCAGAAAACAGAGCTCAGAAAGTGAAAAATCTTTTTTTCCATGTCAAACCTAGGGTGGAACCCAGGCCTGCTGACTCAAGGCCCAGCACTCATTTCCCTCTACCACGGCTCCTCTGCTAACAGGGAGAATTACCAACAGGGCAGTGATGTATGTGTGTAAATATATGTGTTTTACAGAAGTAAGCTACTTATAGAAGTGAAAAAATCCAGAGACTTATTTTCTTGAAAAAAAATTGGCATTGAATTCCTTTCTTTTTTTTTGTAGAGACAGAGTCTCACTTTATCGCCCTGGGTAGAGCATTGAATTCCTTTCAAAAGTAAATCCAGACTAGAATTTGTTTAATAGAAATCTGGTTTATTTAGGAGATCATCTCACAGAGGCAAAGTAAGGTTAACAGGCCTTTAATCTGGAAGAGGCAGTGAGGAACTTATGAGTATGAGCTATTAGCCCACACAGACATTCAAGAGCAAGAAGCATCAGAGCCTGAGATGATGCCCCATCAACAGGGTCAGGATGAGAGAAGGAGTAGCAAAACGGAAGAATAAATGGATTTGCAGAGAAAAAAAGGGACTTTTTGTTTTTGGTGACAGTCTTATTTTGTTGGTAGAGTACCAGTGCTTGCAGCAATGTCAAACTCTTGGGTTCAAGCAATTCTCTTGCCTAGCCTCCCAAGTAGCTGGGACTACGGGCACCCACCATAATGCCTGGCTATTTTTAGAGATGAAGTCTTGCTCTGGCTCAGGCTGGTCTGGAGCCTGTGAGCTCAGGCAATCCACACCCTCAGCCTCTCAGATGCTAGGATTAAAGGCATGAGTCATCATGCCTAGGCAGAAAAAGTGATCTCTTGAGGAACTTGCTGAATATTTGATAGTGGCAGAGGAGCTTCAAAGAGATGACCCCAGACTTGTTAAAAAAAAAAAAAAAAAGAAAGAAACAACTCAATTCATTTGTACCATGACTATGACATTATACAAACAAGGTCTGTATATGAAGATATGTATAAATATAGCCAAGATATAGTGTTAAATGAAAAAAGCAAGTTGCTGGCTCGGCGCCTGTGGCTCAACGGGCTAAGGCGCCAGTCACGTACACCTAAGCTGGCGGATTCGAATCCATCCTGGGCCCACCAAACAACAATGACGGCTGCAACCAAAAAATGGCCGGGTGTTGTGGCAGGCGCCTGTTGTCCCAGCTACTTGGGAGGCAGAGGCAAAAGACTTGCTAGAGCCCAGGAATTGGAAGTTGCTGTGAGCTGTGATGCTATGGCACTCTATCCAGGGTAACAGTTTGAGGCTCTGTCTAAAAAAAAAAAAAAAAAAAAGAAAAAGGAAACAAGCAAGTTGCAACATATGAAGGATGATTCTCTTTGAGTTAAAAAAATATAGATGCATAAATGTATAAAGTATATATACATATACAGTATATATAGTGGAGGATTTCTGAAAGTACACAAAATTTTGATTTTGTTAAATTCTACCTTTTAGAATTGGGAAGGAGTATGTGGGCTTTACTTTTCACTTTCCCCTTTTTGAACTGTCTGGATTTCTTATGATGAGCATAATTACTTTTGTAACATTTAAACAAAAGATAAACCTATGGCTTAAGGACTGGAACACAGGTTAGAGTGGTGTGCCTGCTAACAGATAGGGAGAAGTCAGATATTTGGAAAGAAACTTTGTAGTGAACTTGGTGTGTTAGAATGAAGAGCAGTAGAGATATTAAAAAAAGTGTGCAGGGGTCTCTGAGTAGTTGATAGTCGAAAGCAGTGGTAACAGATGTAATTTCTAGATAACAATAAATTAGAGGACAATGGTACAAATGAGAGGGCAGAAATAAGAATATGAGAGGACAGATTTTTAACAATACTAACTGAGCATCATCAGCCTTTTGTTGATTTTATGAACACTTTCATCCCTACTGCTGCTGGTTCACCCTGGATCTTTGAGAGGTGGTCAGTCTAAGGAAGGGATGCTTGAACTGTTCCAAGCAGGGCAATTCTGTGGCCAAAGAGCAGAGGAGAATCACAATGAGGTTGGTTAAAATAGTGTTAGGGGAGAGAACTGGGTTGGGAGACCATTAGGGACCATTGCAATAGTTCAGCGGGGATGAGGTCCTGAAATGGGGCAGTGGCAATGGGATGGAGAAATAAGAATGAAGTATATTAATATAAGACTTGGAGACAAGCAGTTTGGGAGAGAAGGTAGAACACAGAGAGTGGTGAAGAACTGGGTATAAATCTGTCTGCCTGCCATTCATTAGGCTTTGAGCTCAGTTTGCCTGTCTGTACAATGTATGTAATTAAAGAAAAGATGTGAAAGTAAATGAGAAAATGCACTTAAGTAAATGTTAACTATGACTTTTAGCTGGGTTATTCGACTCAGAATTACCAGAGTTGTGGTCCCTTTACCATGAGTTACTAGCTGTACAACCATAGGAATGTCATTAATGTCTCTGAGGCCAGATCCTACTTTGTAGATGGGGATAACCTCTTCAGGAAAAGGAAAAGGAAAGAGCGCAAGTGCTGGCAGGGCTTAGCACAAAGTAAGCACTCAATAAATGAAGCTACAAGTATCACTATTCGAACAGGTAACTCGCTGAGCACAGAGCCCGGCAAACCATTAGCACTCAAGAAATGTTAATTCCTGTTATAATCCACAAAGAATGCTGCCCAGACCGAAATGCGCGTAAGGGGGGGCTCGCAGCGCTGCCCCCCTTCGAGATTTCCAGCCCTCGCCTCCCCTAGTACCACGTATCTTGACCCTCCTTCGCGCCCTTTCCGCCCAGGCGGGACCGTGGTGCAGAACCCTTACCCTCGCTTGCTGCCGGCTATGTCCAGAGTCGTGCGCAGCTAGGAGGTTCTCCACCGTGCTCCTGAAGCTCTGCGTCTTCGCCTTCCTCTGAGGCTGCAGCGGGCCGGGCGCCGGCCCCAGGCATAGTTTTCACATCCCGTCATGGGCGGGAGCGCCTTCCTCCCAGTCACGTGGGCTGGCCCGTAGCTGTTTGGAAAAAACTTACAGGGCTGTGACAACTTGGCGTTGTAGATGCATTTCTCTGTATACAGTTTGTCAGTGTGAAAGTTTTGTGCACGAGAGTGATTGTTCTGCGTGCTTTTGCACGGGTATTGGTACATTTGCGTGTGAAGAGATATCTGCCTGTGTGCACGTGAGGGTTTATCTCACTGTGAATCTGCGAGTCCACGTGGGCATGGCAGCTTACAAGGGTACATTTCCCTGGGTACGAATGTATGTAGTTGAGAGTGGTTACAGATCATACATACATGTTTAGTTGTGTGTGTGCATAACTGCATTTATCCAGATGTTCATTAGGGCCTGTGTATACACACACACATACATGCACATGAGAAGATGGCAGCTTGGTGTATAACTGAATTGAACTCAAGTTGCAGGATGTACTCTCAGTGGTTAGGTATCTGTATGTTGGGTGCATGTTTAAATGTGTGTATGAGTGTGCATAAACACATACAAATCAGTGTACATAGTATATGTGTATGATATCTGTGTGGCACCTGTAATTGTGTGGTGGCTCATTCTGTATGTGTTGATGTGCTTTGTGCCTTGGTGTGGAGTTTGTCTGGGTGTGATTGTATACACACATAATAGTGCCCAGCCCTCATCTCTCTCCTCCCCACAAGGCAAGTCTTCGCTGACCTCACTGACTCTCTACCCTCAAGTCATTGAGAGAAGTATGTCCTCCTTAAGGGTCTCAGCTTCCAGGACAGGCAGAACAATCCTGTTTAGGCACTGGAGAAAAGGAAAATCCTTCCATTGTTTTCTTCCACTGCCTACCCATATTTCACTTGGTTGCCAGATCATCTGGTTAACAGCTGATATATGACACAGATTTAGTCAGAATACTAATGCAGGTATGCATTTGAATTCTAATGCTGGATCCACTGCCTTACACAAGTCAACCTTATAGATGGTGTCTCATTTTCTGAAAAGTAGGGAGAATAATATTACCTGCACTATTTTCACCTCAAATTTAGGACACTCACCCATAACAGTGTTCAGTAACCCATTGACCTATGTAGAGAATTACTACTTATTATTACATAAATACTATTTGAGAATGAAAATTTTTAGGTTCAACAAACATTAATTCAACAAATATTTAAAAAGCATCTATAATGTGTCAGTCCCTGGGTTAGGTAGTGGGGATAGAGGTAAACAAAATAGGCTTGGTACATGCCCTAATGGAACTTAGGGTCTAGTGGAAAACAACACCAGTGGTTACAAGTGAAATGAGTGTTTCAGAAGACAAAGCTTTGAGTATAAAACTGGGTAGTCAAAGGAAGGCTAGATGGTTTCTTTATCTTCACTTGAATCCTAATTGGTACATCAAGTTATGACCTATGGGTACCATGAAAATCAGGGAAGGGAGATAGATCAATGTGGATCAGAACAAGCAGGGAAGAAATCTGCCTTCTTTCCTCTTTCTATCCGTCACCTATGGCTAATTCCATTTCAATCCTATCATCAATCTTCAAATTAATTAATCAATTGATTAAATATCAAACAACTAAAATGTACTAGGCATTCTACTTTATGTCGGAGTCACAGTGATGGACAAATAAGTAAGGTTATGAGGAAACATACATTAGACTAATGCTCAAACAAACATGTAATTCAAAACTGTGGTACAAGTTATGAAGAAAAAAGAAGAGAGACCATTATCTATGGGATGATAGTACAGAGTCTGTGAAAAAACTTTTTGTGATATGGAATTTTGGATAGATGTCTTAACATTTAAGCTGAATCCCAAAGGATGAAAAGGAGATAGCCATGCAAAGGTGGCAAAGGAGGAGTCAGAAGTGCCAGGCAGATGAAGCAGAGTATATAAAAGCTTCATTAGCCTTTCTAAAGACCTTTTTAATGCTTGTCCATGTAATACTAGAGGATAAAGCCTAAATTCCTCAGTCTTTTTTGTTGTGGGGGCTGTGCATAGCAGGATGTTTAGTAGAAGCTCTGGCTCCTATCCACTAGGTACTTCCTACTAGTACTAGCCCCCTTGCCTTCAGCTGTGACAACCAAAAATATCTCCAGACAAACATTGCCAATGTTCTCTTAAGGGCAAAACTGTCCTCTGTTGCAAACCAATATTCTATATATAGCCCTGCTCTGGTCAGGGCGGTCTTCCTGCTAACTCTCAAATGCACCTTCAACGTTTATATTACTTTTTTTGTTTGTTTTTTGAGACAGAGTCTCAGTTTGTCACTCTTGATAGAGTGCCGTGGCATCACAGCTCACAACAACCTCAAACTCTTGGGCTCAAGTGATTCTCTTGCTTCAGCCTCCCAAGTAGCTAGGACTAAAGGCGCCCACCACAATGCCTGGCTATTTTTAGAGATGGAGTCTCTCTCTGGCTCAGGCTGGTTTCGATCATGTGAGCTCAAGCAATCTACCAGCCCCTGCCTCCTAGAGTGATAGGATTACAGGCATGAACCATCTCCACATATGTGGTTCCCTCTGATTAGTACCTGCTCTTTTGCCTCTCCATAAAGCCTTACCGATGTCCAGAAGAAGCTCATGGTTTTTCCCACTGGGGGACTCTATTTGGATAACTCTCATGTGTTTGGGTGGTAAAAAAAGAGTGATCCATCCTAGTTTTCTGCCTCCCCTGGATTACATATCCTTTCCTTTTCTGCCCAATTAAGAGTCAAAATGGTGGGCATTAGACCCAAGTAAGCCAACCAATAAGTCATTCTGTGTGATCCCCGCAAGAGGGTTTTGCTTTTCTTTTGAATTGTTAACTGCAAAGGTATAGTCCTGGGCTGCCATAAAGTGTATTTTCCTGCCATATGGAGGGAGCCTACTTATGACAGGAGTCAATGACATCAATACACAAACAGACTCCAGAAGAAATGAAAGGAAGAAAAATGCTATGACTATATTAGTACACCTTTTGCTCAGATACTTGCGCTAAAACAGTAACATTCTCAGATTCTTATTCTTTCTTTCTTTAAGCTAGTTTGAATTGTTTCTGTCAGTTGCCATGCAAAGAGTCCTAATGCAATATCTTTCAGTACCTAATTCAAATCTGTCTTCTTCTCCAAAGTCCTCTCAACATAGAACAGAATGAAGAAAATGCTTTCTCAGAATTCTTTTCTTTTTTCTTTTTTTTTTTTTTTTTAGATAAAGAGTTTCACTTTATTGCCCATGGTAGAGTGCCATGGCATCACACAGCTCACAGCAGCCTTCAACTCCTAGGCTTGTGATTCCCTTGCCTCAGCCTCTCGAGTAGCTGGGACTATAGGCGACCACCACAATGCCTGGCTATTTTTTTGTTGCAATTTGGCCAGGGCTGGGTTTGAACCAGCCACTCTTAGTACATGGGGCCTGTGCCCTGCCCATTGAGCCACAGGTGCTGCTCTTTCTCAGAATTCTTAACTGGTGGTTTCCTGGATCCTAGCAGTTAATTCTGTATCTCTCCTCCCAACTTTAGTTCAGTGAAGTCATGCTGGTAGCTTGGGGGTGGGAGTAATTACACGACAGAAATTGTAAAGTCAGAGATCTATTTCCTTTACCCCAGCTCCCAGCCTGTCCACCACCACACCACTGTTAGATTTACATTCATTCTCAATTGTTCCACCTATTTGGATAGTAACCATGTACTGATTTGTGTCATCGCTTGCTTTTTGAAAACGACGAAGTTGGGAGAACAACTACCCTCTGTGCTGCATCTCGAGAAATCTCAAAGAAGGAAAGGTGCTAAGAAATAATTTGGCCCATGCTTTACATTATCTTTTGACTTACATCCATTATTAAAATGTAGGCCTTTTGGCTCGGTGCCTGTGGCTCAAGCAGCTAAGGTGCCAGCCACGTACACCTGAGCTGGCGAATTCGAATCCAGCCTGGGCCCACCAAACAACAATGACAGCTGCAACCAAAAAATGGCTGGGTGTTGTGGCGGGCGTCTGTAGTCCCAGCTACTTGGGAGGCAGGGGCAGGAGACTCGCTTGAGCCCAGGAATTGGAGGTTGCTGTGAGCTCTAATGCCACGGCACTCTATCCAGGGTGACAGCTTGAGGCTCTGTCTCAAAAAAAATAAAAAATAAAAAATAAAAATGTAGGCCTTTGGGGGCTGCTTTTTTTTTTTTTTTTTTTTTTTTTAGAGACAGAGTCTCGTTGTGTTGCCCTCGGTAGAGTGCCATGGCATCATAGCTCAAAGTAACCTCCAACTCCTGAGCTTAGGCAATTCTCCTGTTTCAGCCTCCCGAGCAGCTGGGACCACAGGCGCCCGCCAGAGCCTGGCTATTCTTTTGTTGCAGTTTGGCCAGGTTTGAACCTGCCACCCTCAGTACATGGGGCTGGTGCCCTACCCACTGAGCCACACATGCTGTCTATGGGGGGGGGTGCCATTTTTTAACTCTTTCCTTTCTCCAATTTTGGTACAAAATAATGGTTAAAAACTACTGCTAGAGGAATCACGCTACCAGTATCAAACTATACTATAAATCTATAATGATGAAAATAGCATGGTCCTGGCACAAAAATAGAGAGGTAGATGTATGGAACAGAATAGAGAACCAAGAGATGAACCCAGACACTTACCGTCATTTGATCTTTGATAAGCCTATCAAAAGTACAAATTGCGGGAAAGATTCCCTATGTAACAAATGGTGCTGGGAGAACTGTCTGGCGACCTGTAGAAGATTGAAATTGCACCCCCACCTTTCACCATTAACAATAATTGACTTTCGCTGGATAAAAGATTTAAACTTAAGACATGAAACTGTACAGATTCTTGGAGAGAGTGCAGGAGAAACACTTGAAGACATTGGCCTGGGAGAATACTTTGTGAGGAGAACCTCCCAGGCAATTGAAGCAACACCAAAAATACATTACTGGGATCCGATCAAACTAAAAAGCTTCTGCACAGCCAAGAATACAGCGAGTAAAGCAAGTAGACAGCCCTCAGAATGGGAGAGGATATTTGCAGGTTATGTTTCTGACAAAGGTTTGATAACCAGAATCCACAGAGAACTCAAACTTATTAATAAGAAAAGAACAAGTAATCCCATTTCATTGTGGGCAAGGGACTTGAACAGAAGCTTCTTTGAAGAAGATAGGCACATGGCCTACAGAAACATGAAAAAATGCTCATCATCTTTAATCATCAGAGAAATGCAAATCAAAAACACTTTGAGATATCATCTAACTCCAGTAAGAGTAGCCCACATCACAAAATCCCAAAACTATAGACGGTGTAGATGTGGAGAAAAGGGAACACTTCTGCACTGCTGGTGGGAATGCAAGCTAATATGTCCCTTTTGGAAAGAAGTATGGAGAATACCCAGGGATCTAAAGGTAGACCTGCCATTCGATCCTGCAATTCCTCTTTGAGGTGTATATCCAAAAGACCAAAAATCACTTTATAACAAAAATATTTGCACCAGATTGTTCATTGCAGCTCAATTCATAGTAGCCAAGTCATGGAAGAAGCCCAAGTGCCCATTGACTCATGAATGGATTAAGAAATTGTGGTATATGTATACCATGGTATATTATGCAGTCTTAAAAAAAGATAGAGACTTTACCTCTTTTATGTTGATAATGGATGGAACTAGAACATACTCTACTTAGTAAAGTATCTCAAGAATGGAGGAAAAAGTATCCAATGTACTCAGTACTATTATGAAACCAATTTACAATCACTCACACTTTCATAATGATGAATAGATCACAACTATGGCCCAGGATGAAGGAGGGAGGGAGGAAATCAATTTGCTCATGTCTGTTACAGTCTC
>CAUYON010125360.1:0-11730 GCA_963573935.1 Arctocebus calabarensis
GCGGGCGCCTGTAGTCCCAGCTACTTGGGAGGCAGAGGCAAGAGACTCGCTTGAGCCCAGGAATTGGAGGTTGCTATGAGCTGTGATGCCATGGCACTCTATCCAGGGTGACAGCTTGAGGCTCTGTCTCAAAAAAATAAAAAAAAATTTCTGCTCATTTAGGGGGGACAAGTACAGTTTTGTTACATGGATATATTGTGAGATCTGGGTATTCAGCCTGCCCATCACCTGAATAGTGTACGTTATACGCGATAGGTAATTTTTCCTCCCTCAGTTACCCACGCTCCTGCCTTTGGAGTCTTCACTGTCTATTATCTCACTCTGTATGACTGTGCATACTCCTAGTTTATTTCCCACTTATAAATGAGAATATGGAATATTGGATTTTCATTTCCTGAGCTACTTCACTTAGCATCAGTTTTTAATCAGGTTGTTTATATCCTTGCTATTGATTTGTTTAGATTTTATACATTTTGTATATTAACTCCTTCTCAGATGTACAGCTTACCAATATTTTTGGCCAACCTATAGGTTGTCTTCTTACTTTGTCAATTGTTTCCTTTTCTGTGCAGAAGATTTTTAGTTTGATACAATCCCATTTGCCTATTTTTGCTTCTGATGCCTAAAGTTTGGGGTCCAAACCCCAAAAATCATTGCCCAAGACTATTTTTCCTGTGTTTTCCTGTAGTGGTTTTACAGGCATTAGTTCATATGTTTAAGTTTTTATCTACTTTGAGTTTATTCTTATTTTTTGTGTGAGATGGGTACTATTTTATTTTTCTGCATGTGCATATCCAGTCTTTCCAATACCGTTTATTGAAGCAACTGTCCTTTTCCCATTGTGTGTTTTTGGAACATTTATAGAAAATCAATTGATAGTAAATGTGTAGATTTATTTCTAGTCTCTTTATTCTGTTCCATTGGTCTATGTATCTATTGTCATGCCAGTAGTACTATGCTGTTTTTTTCTTTCTTTCTTTTTTTTTTTTTGTAGAGATAGAGTCTCACTTTATCGTACTTGGTAGAGTGCCGTGGCGTCACACAGCTCACAGCAACCTCCAACTCCTGGGCTTAGGCGGTTCTCTTGCCTCAGCCTCCCAAGTAGCTGGGACTACAGTCACTCGTCACAACGCCCGCTAGTTTTTTTTTTTAATTTGCATATGCAACAACACGCGGAATTGTCCGGTGAGGTCACGTGGCTATGGCCAACTGAAAGAGTCTTCTGAGGTAAGGGGTAGCCAGTGCTCCAGTGGTGCAATCGGCTAGCACACGGTAACTATGTCCTGCTAGAGAGTGATACCGTGGCTGTGAGTTCAAGTCTCACCTGGAGCACTACTTTTTTTTTTTTTTTTGAGACAGAGTCAAACTCTCTTGCCCTGGGTAGAGTGCTATGGTGTCATAGCTCACAGCAACCTCAAACACTTGGGCTTGAGCAATCCTCTTGCCTTAGTCTCCCAAGTAGCTAGGACTATAGGCATGTCCCAACACATCTGTCTAGTTTTTCTATTTTTAGTAGAGACAGGATCTTGCTTTTGCTCAGGCTGATCTCAAACTCCTGAACTCAAGCAATCCATCCACCTTGGCCTCCCAATGTTAGGATGACAGGCATGAGCCACCACGCCTAGCCTAGTACCAAGCTGTTATAATTACTCAATCTATGTAATAGATTTTGAAATACGGAAGTGTAATATCTCCATCATTCTTCTTTTTATACAAGACTCCTTTAGCTTTTTGGGTCGTTTGTGGTTCCATACAAATTTTAGGATTTTTTTTTAAATTTCTGTGAAAGATGTTGTTATAATTTTCATAGGGATTGCATTATATTCATAGATTGGAGTAGTATGGGTGGGCATTTTGGTAATCTCCATTGTACTGACCAATGAACATGAATTATCTTTCCATATAGTTGTGTCTTAAATTTTTCATCAATGTTGTGTAGCTTTCAGTGTACAGATCTTTCACCTTCTTGGTTAAATTTATTTCCAAGTATTTTATTCCTTTTTTTTTTTTAATAGAGACAAAGTCTCTCCTAATTGCCCTTGGTAGAGTGTCATGGTGTCGCACAGCTCACAGCAACCTCCAACTCCTGGGCCCGGGCAATTCTCTTGCCTTAGCCTCCCAAGCAGCTGGGACCATAGGCACCCACCACTACACCAGGCCATCCCTTTGTTGCAGTTTGGCCAGGGCCAGGCCTGAACCCACCACCCCTGGCACACAGGGTCGGCACCCCACCCACTGAGCCACAGGTGCCACCCAGTATTTTATTCTTTTTGATGCTATTGTAAGTGGCATCTTTTTCATATAATTCATTGTTATTATATAGAAAGGCTACAAAGTTTTGTGTGTGGATTTTGTACTCTGTAACTTTACTATATTTATTTATTTTTATTTCTAATTAATATGAAAGTACGAATTTTTAGGTTACATTGTTCTCACTTCCAAGGTAAAGTTCAAGTTGTAGAAGAACCTGTCACCCGGGGTGGGGGTGGGACGTGCTGTGTTTATTTATTAATGCTAACAAATATTCTAGTGGTTTTTGTAGAATTATGTATATACAAGATCATGTTGTTAATGTTAAGAAAATAATAAAAGCAATTTGAAAAAGAAAAATGTTATCCATAAACAGAGACAATTTTATTTCTTCCTTTCTGATTTGGATGACATTCATTTTTATTTTTATTTTTTACCTAATTGCTCTAGCAAGGACTTCCAGTACTATGTTGGAATAGCAGAGGGAATAGTGGGCATCCTTGTCTTTATTCCTGATGTTAGAGGAAAAGCTTTCAACTTTTCATCACTAAGTACAATATTAACTGTGAACTAGTTATATATGGCTTTTATGTGGTGAGGTACATTCTTTCTCTACCTAATTTGTTGAGAAGTTTTAATCATGAAAATGTATTAAATTTTGTCAAATACTCTTTCTGCATTTAATGGAATTATCATATGGTTTTTGTATTTTGTTCTGTTAATGTAATGTATCACATTTTTTGATTCGTGTATGTTGAACCATCCATGTAGTTCAGGGACAAATCTCATTTGATCATGATAAAAGATACTTTTAATACGTTGTTGAATTCATAGCCGGGCACTGTGGTGGGCTCCTGTAGTCCCAGCTACTAGGGACGCTGAGGCAAGAGAATCGCTTAAACCCAAGAGCTGGAGGTTGCTGTGAGCAGTGTGATGCCACAGCACTCTACCCAGGGCGATAAAGTGAGACTCTGTCTCTAAAAAATAAATAAATAAATAAATAAATAAATAAAATAAAAAAGAAAGTGTGTCAAAATAGATTTGGCAAGGATTTTCTGCCAGGAGCTCCTGGGACTGTGTGTGAGTGTGAATGAGTGTATGTGTCACTTAAAAGTTCTTTATTTGAGGAAGCTGATGGCACTAATATTAGTAAAGTGAGGAAATAACTGCAAACGTTACTGGGAACAGAGGCCCCATGTCCCCCCCCCCCATATAACCTGAATTAAAACTGAAATTAACTTCTTAACCAAGGTGAAACTGAAGATCTCAATGTATTATAAAAGTTGAGGGGAGGAATTGGTCTTGGTATAGGAGAAAGAATCAAATTAGGCTATAAGGCAGAAGAGGTCTCTGGGTTGAGCCTGGACAAATGGGTAGACTAATGGTCAAGAGGGATAGAGACAGGAAGGGTAGAGGCACGACACTAAGGAAATGGGAAGTAGTCTGCTACAGCGAAAACGCAGTATGTGACAGGTAGTAGTATGAAGTACAATGAGAAAGATACAGATATAGGTCCAATTCTAATCTGCAAATATTACAGACAAGGAATTTGAAGTGTTTTGGCCATGGGACAACAAGAGGCAAAGCTACAACTAAAATCAAGGTCTGGTCAGGTGTGGTGGCTCACACCTGTAATCCTAACACTCTGGGAGGCTGAGGTGCGTGGATTTTCGGAGCTCATGGGTTTAAGACTAGCCTGAGCAAGAGCAAGACCCCCATCTCTAAAAATAGCTGGGCGTTGTGGCAGGCGCCTACTGTCCCAGCTACTCAGGAGGCTGAGGTAAGAGAACTGCTTGAGCCCAAGAGTTTGAGGTTGCTATGAGCTGTGACACCAGGGCATTCATTCTACCAAGGGTGACAAAGTGAGACACTGTCTCAAAAAATAAATTAAATTAAAATAAAATAAAAGTTTTATATTCCCAGTTAGTTGCTGTTTTTGGAGACAGACCTTTGCTATGTTGCCCTTGGTAGAGTGCTATGGCATCATAGCTCACATCAACCTCCAACTCTTGGGCTTAAGCAAGTCTCTTGCCTCAGCCTCCCAAGTAGTTGGGACTACAGGCGCCCGCCATAATGCCTGGCTATTTTTTTGTTGCAGTTGTCATTCTTGCTTAGCTGGGCCAGGCTGAGTTCGAACCTGCCAGCCTCAGTGTATATGGCTGGCACTGTAACCACTGTGCTACGGGTGCCAAGCCAACCAGTTAGTTACTCTTTTCACTACGTCATGACCCCATAATGACATTCTAGGCAATGACTATATTATTATTGACAGAAGTTCCATAAGATTATAATGGGGCTGAAAAATTCTTATCCCTTAGTGACCTTATGGTCACATTGTAATGTCAGAGCTGCCATAAAATTGTGGTGTAATACACTACCTTTACCATGCTTATGTATATTCAGATACTAAACACCTGGCATTATAATTGCCTACAGTGCTCAGTTCAGTAACACACCATACAGGTTTTTAGACCCCAGAAGCACAGTTCCTTTTAGGATCTGTCCTATAAAGCACATGGATTATTAGGGATATAAATGAAAAAGGAGCTTATTTTTCTTTCTTCCTACAGAGAGTGCCCAAAAAATGTATTTCCACATTGTAAGAGAAAAAGCTATCCAATTCATGACTATTAGTTAACACCATCTTTTGAATGAATATCATATTACACATTGTTACTGTAACTCAATTCAACTTTGAATAATAATATAGAGATAACATCTGTCAAAATGTGTTTACATTTTTTGGTACCCCGTGCATACTTGTTTTCTCAGTTTCAGAAGAACTGAGTCAATTAAGGCTGAAGATTAACTAGTGAAAAAAAATTAGAAAAGGGGTAACGAGCAGTATGTTGTAATGAAAAGTGAGGAGGCATGAGTTCTAATCTCAGTTCTATCACTAATGGTGTTGGCTTTTGACAAAGTATATATTTCACCTCATAAAATGTATAACATGAGGATGCTGAACTAGATGATGTCTAAGGCTACCAAATTATAATTTTATATGATTCTAAGTGGATTCTACTTTGCAGGAAAAGGTGCATATGAAAACTTGAAGGTAAAGTAAACTTCGGAAAGCCATGTATGATTTTTTAATGCAATAGGAATACACCCTATTTAAAGATACACCAATCAATCCTATAATCAGGATTTTTGTTTATGGAACTTTCTTTTAAGGGGGTATACCCATTAAACAAAAAGGACACATATATTTATCAGTCCTAAGAAATGGGAAAGGGGTAAGGGTCAACTCTGAAGGTCTTCTTTCAACATAATCCACAGATGTGCTTGCTGCCCACTTAGGATAATTATTAGGAATATATATGGCCACTTAAAATTCAACAAAATTAACTTAAAATTAAGCATTGGAGAGTATTGTTTGTACTTACGATAAAGAAACACTTTTACCAATACAGTTTTTTAAGAAATGACTTGAGAATTGACACTGATTAAAACAAGATTCCATAGTATAAAGGAAGGAAAACAAAGAACACAGTTTACACTTTAATAGGCTTAAGAAATAGTAGGAAAGAAACCGAGAACAAAGGTTTTCATAAGAGTTTCAAGTTCCTTAAAATAAAATTTGTTTGCGTGCACATACATAAACTCTAGAAGATACTACTATCAGTGGTTAGCTGAATGGAACACAGGAAGTAGGCCTATATAAAAGAGGTGGTCAAATAGTTTTAAATTTTTAACCACGTAAATATCTTACCTATTTTAAAAACTAAATAAAAAAAAAATTTTTTTTTTTTTTGAGAAAGAGCCTCCAAGCTTTCACCCCAGATAGAGTGCTGTGGCTTCACAGCTCACAGCAACCTCCAATTCCTGGGCTCCAGCGAGTCTCTAGCCTACGCCTCCCAAGTAGCTGGGACTACAGGCGCCTGCCACAACACCCAGCCATTTTTTGGTTGCAGCCGTCATTGTTGTTTGGCGGGCCCGGGCTGGATTCGAACCCGCCAGCTCAGGTGTACGTGGCTGGCGCCTTAGCCCGTTGAGCCATAGGCGCCGAGCCTAAATAAAAATTTTATATGTTCTAAAATTCAATTATGTGTAGCAAACAGCTGAAAAACAAGAAAGCCAAAGAAAGGAGGCAGTAGAATAAAATACCAAGAGGCAAAGAAAATGTAAAGTTGTAGCATTAGGAGGTTTGAGGCAAATCAAAGAGGATGATTCCATGTTGTTTGCAGGGACCAGCTGCAAAGACCTGCTGAACTCTACAAGGACTTCTCCAGCTGGAATTAATAACAATATCCATAAAATGGGATATGCAATTTTTTAGGGCCCTGTGCCCCTTTGGGAATGTGAAATCCACAATAGGATGCAATCAGAACTTTATTAATAGAAAACTAGTTCTCTCTTACCCCTGAAAAGAAAGAGGGAAGGAAATGAGAAACAAGTTTCTATGAGAGTCACGAAGATGATTAATCAGTTAGAAAACAAGACCTATGAGGAAAAGATAAAGGGTTCCACTTGCATCATTTAGGAAAGAAAAGACATTCTATTTAAGGCAGCCCTTGAAAAACAAATAGAAAGGAATGTCCTCTTAAAGTCATTTCTACCCTTAATTTTTTGATTTATGGGTTAATTCCCAGTGTGCTTCCTTCAAGGAAAGGCCTTGCTAATTTTGCCCAGAAAAGGCCTAGTTAGTAAGAAGAGAAAGGGTTAAAATATACTATTCTGGCATATTGACTATTTAAGTTAAAGACATTCGAAAAACAACATGTGCAAAAACATCACTCTGACCTTGATGTTTCTTAAGAGCAGAAGATGAAATTGCCATGTGAAAGAAACTCTCTGTATTGAGAGGAAAGGAAGCATCTTTATCTTCAAGGACAAGGAGGTGAGACTGAGAGAATCTGTATCGACCTTGTTAGAATCTCTTTTAAGCCTACTCAAGTAATTTAACTGCTTCCTTACAACTTACTATTTTTGTCCAATTCAGTAACTTACTAACTCTAACTGCTTCTTCTCTGGATCTTCATTTCTTTATGAAGGGTTCTGTATCATGTAAAATTTGTATTATGCTTTTCTCTTGTTAATCTACATCATGTCAATTTAAATCCAGACCCAGCTGGGACCCTAACAGGATGAAGGTGACATTTTTCCACTTCTACAGAAGTATTAGGAATGCCAGTGAAGATCTATAAGTAAACTTGAGCAAGCATAATATTTTTAATTAACTAAAAAGTCCTTCATTTAAAAGTATAATTAACACTTCTCAAGTGCTAGCAATGCTCTTTCTTGACATGGTGTTAGTATACAATCATTAAGGTATGCGTTTGTGTTTGTAAAACAAACGCATACCTTAATGATTATGTGAATCTGCATAGTGGTATGTTAACATTTTTTTTAAAGATTACCAACTAAAATATAGTTAAGGTTATTCTTTTCAGGAACAATCTACCCTCGTGATGAGGCCAAAGGCTGAAGTCAGAGTTTCCATCATGAACAGCCAGTCCCCTAATGGAGCTCAGTAACAATGTGGCTTATCTAAGGAACGACACCCATCAGGGCCAGAAGCCTGCTCTTTGAGGACCTGACTCCTAAGCCAGACCGCTGCAAACTGAGGCACTGGGAACGGAAAGGAGCACTCTACAGGGCAGAAACCGCAGGAAAGGATATAAAAGAATTGCCCTATATATTTTCCATATCTTAAATCAGGCTTAATTAAATAAAATTTCATTTGCATTTGAGTTAAAAAAAATAGTTTAGGCCCAGAGACATAGAGTGACTTGCTAAAAGTCATAAACTAATTTTGAGAAGGTTTTTTTCCTTTATTTATTTCCCTATAAATTATTTATGGTAGTTTGGAAAATATATTTATTAAAAAGGAAAATGTAAATAATAAACATGGTGAATCAAGACAGAGCCAGGATTTCTCACTTCCCATCTACTGTCATGTTTCGTTCCTTAAGTTTTCCAGATTCTAGTGAGACTGCTGGTTGCACCTTTCCTTATCACTGCTCTGAGCTGCAACAGAAGTACCTAGGTAAAGGACCATTTTGTGCAGAGAATTTCTTTACTGCTTTTGTCATTCTGAACTGAAAAATGCCTCCACAACTATAGCTAAGTCAGGAGATCTACTGGCCTTGTCTTATTTCTGATCCATTATCAAGCCAAAGAAGCTGAAATTTCTCATAAAATCGAAAGAATGGAAGGTAATTTAGTGAAGGGCAGTTTGTTAACAAAAGCAGTTTAGTTAAGCTTTATATTTGTAAATATTAATATATAATTACACAAAGCCATTTCCCCCTCATTTGGGAAAAACTTGTCAATCTAATTCTTTAAATGACATCTGTCACATGGGAGGGGTTCCCTAAAATTATATCCTCAGGATTCAATGACCAATTACTCCCTGGTGGATCATCCAGGAGGCTTTGTTTCTCTTCATTTGTTGCCATGTTTCAGAAGACAATCATGAGGAAGAAACTAAGATTTGGTTAAATATTTGTTCAGAAGTTTGAGACTCTTTGGCCAAATGCAGATTGGTTTTTGCTTTTTTCTTTTCCACCTGTGCCCTCTACTTGCAGGAGTAACAGAATTGACTTTACTCTCTTGCAAGAATCAATCCGACGCCTAAATAACAAGGCCAATGACTGGGCATCTCTTGTATTGACCCAGTTTGGTTTACTTTATTCTATTCCTGTCCCCGACAGCTATGCTCTAACGTCACAAAAGGGGCTAGACAAGAGCAAATCTACCATATTTTCAAAAGGTTCTCTGATGTTGCAATAGTAACACCATTTTCTTATTTAAAGATAGAATAATTTTGAATGTGTACTTGAGAGATACTGGGGCTATACCATCTTTTACTATCCTATCTTTTTTGGATTCTAGTAAAACAGTCCCATTTCATTTATGTCCTCTTTTTCTGATCTGATCTAGAGCCAAAACAGAAGTCTTATTAATACAGTTCACAAGTGCCAAGACCCACAAATGACCCATTAGTAGCAATTTAAATGAAAATAATCCCCATAAACCCGAATTGAAACAAAAGGTTAACTACTTATCCAAACTTTGGCAAAGAGACAGTTCTTTCTCCCCATTTCCCCCATGCCTCTTAGGAAAGTGGTATCTGTAGCTGCTGCTCTTCCTCCAACTCACTTTCTGCGTCAAATAGTATGGGTCTAAGTCCTCCAGGGGAACTGCAACCAGGCCTTGGGGAATGTCCCCATAGATGAAAGGCAAACTTTTCCCTGCTTCCAGGTCACTGTTTGGCTTGGGCTTGCTGTCCTCATCGTCCTCCCGATGACTGCCATCAGCCTTTGGTGGTTTCTTAAGCTTGCTTTCAGCAATGCGCCTCTCGATGTTTGCCAGCGACTCAGGGGTGAAAGGCTTGAAACTATCAGGGCCTGGTGGTGCGAGCAGCCGTGCTGCCATCTTCTCATCCTGCAGCAGCTTCGTTAGTTATGCTGCGTCCAAGACAGGTCAGCTCTGGAAGAAACAGCAACACAGACAGCATTAATCAATCACTGCTCGAAAATGAGGCCAGACTAAACCATCTTGCTCTCAACCTTTTTTCACAACCTTTGCAACACACAGTTTCTTCCAGGACATGCCTATTTTTCCTTTCAGAAAATTTGTGGCATGAATGAACTGGGTAATATTCATAACTGCCCCCTCAGGGGAACGACCTGTGAGGCAGATGAAAAGATATGAATCTCCTAAATAGCTAATATTTATTGTATTTACTTTGATGCAATTCACTGTTGGAACCACATACAACAAAAAAGATATATTCCATCCCTTCGAGGATCTTCTAAACAAATAAGGCATACTTAATGTTACCTACACAAATACGTTAGCTCTGGAGTCCTTATAGCTCAAGCCACCTTCCTTTTCTAGAGCTCACTCCCCAAAGGAATACTCTTCTTTTCAAGGGCAACACAAGGATAAATTGTCACTCTTCTCAAATTTCAGTGTCTGAAGACAAAATAAACCCTTCAAAACTCTGGATGCACAAAACACAGATAAAATAGCTTCCATATGCTTTAGTTCTTCCATTTCAAGTTAGTTTTCAATTCACCAAGTTGTGGAAAATCCATCCAGCCTGAAAGTCCAGAAGTATCTTCAACATCAAGCTCCTGCTGTGAACAAATGTGAAGGACTTTTCCTGTGAAGTGGGCAGATACTGTTCTAGTGCCTCCCACTTAGCAATGAGGAAAAGCTACTGGGAGTGGAATTTCCAGAGCTGCACTGATGCAATAGCACTGCAGCACTGCAGCTGAACAGTGGGGGCAGAGAGGCCTGCATGTGGCTGCCGAGGCCATGAGAACAGAGTTGCAGACCAAAATTCCCTTCTGAAAAGAAAAATGGAGTAATGTCATACAAGGGCCAGTGATTCCTAAGTATGGTGTTTGAAAAGCCAACTTCCATTTGGTTTATATAGTCTGGGTTTTTTAAATATACACTGTAACAAGGAGGAATCCTGGTATCATAAGTAGCAGTGTTCAGTGACCCTCAAAAAGGGACCTGAGCTGGTGAGTTTACTATGAAAGTCTCAGGGCTTTGCTCATGGTGCTGCCTTTTTTCCTTTGGTTTTGAGAATGCCACAGAGACAATCAGGAAGGTTTTTTAAAAGCTAAAGATTGTTCTTTCTCCTCCTAATAGTCCTGAGGGTCCACTTAAAGGAAAGTATCGTAAAACTTGCGTATACTCAAGAGAACTCTAGTATAGTTCACCCTAAGTAACTTGGAGTGAAATACCCAAGGACTCCTTCCATGAACGCACCTGCTCTCATCAGACCTCTCCAATGGTGGTGATGAATGAAGTGTTACAAGGCTGCCTAGGGCGTCTGTATGCGGCTGGCCAGCTCACTCACTCACTCACTCACAGTATGGGCCAATGTGAGGCCAGAACCACAAGGCTGCCCCACACAAACTAGTTTGCTTCATAATGTAAGCAGAGAAGTCATTTCCACGTGAGAAGCACAGGATTTCAGAGCTTTGAGAGATTTTACAAATCCAGTTCATTTCATTTTATGGATGAGGAAACTTGGGGTCCTAAGAGATTGGACAAACTTGCCCAAAGTCACAGGGCCAGGATAAAAATCCCAATCAAAGCTCTGGTGTTCCAAACTCATACTTCTTTTTTTATAACAAGTTATCAGTTACTCCTTTCCTATCTCCTACTGCTCCCCAACAGGCATCATCAAGTTTATTAGGTGTGGCTCAGCGAGTAGGATGCCGGCCCCATATACCGAAGGTGGTGGGTTCAAACCCGGCCTCGGCCAAATGGCAAAACAGAAAAATAGCTGTGCGTTGTGGCGGGCACCTATAATCCCAGCTACTCGGGAGGCTGAGGCAAGAGAATCGCCTAAGCCCAGGAGTTGGAGGTTGCTGTGAGCTGTGTGACGCCACAGCACTCTACTGAGGGCGAGAAAATGACACTCTGTCTCTCCGGGGGGGGGGGGGGGGAACGTTGATTGGTTTACTGATTAAATACTTTATTTTTAATGTTTCCCAGCCTATAGTTCCTTGC
>CAUYON010125364.1:0-11391 GCA_963573935.1 Arctocebus calabarensis
GGGGGGGGGGTTGTAGTTGTCATTGTTTGGCAGGCCCCGGCTGGATTCAAACCCGCCAGCTCTGGGAATGTGGCTGGTACCCTAGCTACTTGAGCTATAGACACTGAGCCCAAAACTATTATTTTGTTAATAAGGAAGAAACTGCTGGGCACTATGGCTCACGCCTGTAATCTCAACACTGTGGGAGGCTGAGAAGGGAGAATCACTTGAGCTCAGGAGTTCAAGACTTGCATGAGCAAGAGTGAGACCCTGACTCCTGAAAAAACAAAAAGGACAGTGGCTCAGTGAATAGGACACCGGCTCCAGATCCTGAGGGTGGCGGATTCAAGCCCGGTCCCAGCCAAACTGCAACAACAGAAAAAATAGCCAGGCATTGTGGTGGATGCCTGTGGTCCCAGCTACTCGGGAGACTAACGCAAGAGAATCACCTAAGCCAGGAGTTGGAGGTTGCCGTGAGCTGTGACATTACCGCACTCTCCCAAGGGCAATAAAGTGAAACTCTGTCTCTAGAAAAAAAAGAAAATGGAAAACCCAGTCGGGCGCTGTAGCAAGTGACTGTAATCCCAACAGCTTCTGGAGGCTCAGGCAGCCAGATGTCCACAGCTGGAATCTGAGGTTGCAGTGAGTTACAACGCCATTGCACTCTGCTCAGGGCATAGGGTGGGACTCTGTCTCAACAAATAATAATAATAATAATAAGCAAGGAAAGAAAAAAGAAGAAACTGGAGAGGGCGCCAGCCCCATATGCCAAGGGTGGCGAGTTCCAGCCTCAGCCGAACTGCAGCAAAAAAAAAAAAAAAATAGCCAGGTGTTGTGGCAGGCACCTGTAGTCCCAGCTATTCGGGAGGCTGAGGCAAAGAATCACCTAAGCCCAGGAGTTGGAGGTTGCTATGAGCAGATGCCATGGCCCTCTACCGAGGGCGATAAAGTGAAACTCTGTCTCTACAAAAAAAAGAAGAAACTGGAGGGGCACAGTGGTTCGTGCCTGAAATTCTAGCACTCTGGGCAGCCAAAGTGGGAGGATCACTTGAAGTCAAAAGTTCAAAACCCGTCTGAACATAAGCGAGACCCCGTCTCTACTAAAAATAGAAAACATTGGTCTGGGTCCAATGGATCACACCAATAATCCTAGCACTCTGGGAGCCAGAGACAGGTAGATTGCTTGATCTCAGGTATTCCAGACCAGTCTGAGCAAGAGCAAAACTCCCTCTCTAAAAATAGTCAGGCATGGCCAGGCACAGTACTTCACACCTATAATCCTAGCACTCTGGGAGGTTGCTATGGGTTAGCTCATAGGTTGCCTGAGCTCACAGGTTCGAGACTAGCCTGAGCAAGAGCGAGACCTTGTTCCTAAAAATAGCAGAACGTTATTGCCAGTGCCTGAAATCCCAGCTACTCAGGAGGCTGACACAAGAGAATCGCTTTAGCCCCAGAGTTTGAGGTTGCTGTGGGCTGTGAAACCAAGGCACTTGTCTAACAAGGCGACAAGTAGGACTCTGTCTCAAAAAACAAAACTTCCCCCAGTCTTTGTGGAAACTGAAATCTGCATCCTTACCTAGGGTTACAAGGGAGCATTTTTCTCTTCTGGGCACTACAGAAGATGGGCCTGGAGGAAAGGAGTGAAGACCTCCCGGGTGGGTGGGGGTCAAGGTTTTGTTAGGTGGAGGTCATTGGTTTTGACTTTGAAGAGGGAACAGAGATGGGACAGAGACAATGAGAATTGTTAATCGCACTTGCAAGACAATAGGCCCTCCCCTTTAAAAGCTCTGGGTTTCTGCTTACTGGGCAGGAAAATTCAGACTTTAAAGGAACAGTCTGCCATTTTTCCTCCTTTGTGGGCAAAGTAATTTCCCTTTTCTTCTTCCCAAAACCAATTATTACTGTTTTTTTTGTGATCCGGCCTCCAGAAAAACTACCAAACTTTCCGTAACAGTCTAATTTCTGTGTTCCCATTCTATCAAGTGACCCAATAGTAGACTTTAAAGCATTTTTGAGTCCAGTATAGAATTTAACCTCCTATTTAAGTATTGTGTTTAGCTTCAAGACCCTTTCCTATTCTGTAATCTGGAACACTTCCACAAGCTTTCTTTGTCTTTAATGACAATGTCCTTTTTTTTTTTAAGAGTCGGGCTATCTCTATCGCCTATTCTGTAGTACAGTGATAAAAATCATAACTCACTGCAGCCTTGAACTCCTAAGCTCAAGCAAGCCTACTAACTCAGGCTCCTGAGTATCTGGAACTACAGGCACTCACCAAGATGTCCACTTAATTTTCTTTTTAATCTTTTGTAGAGATAGGGTCTTGCTGAGTTGCCCAGTCTGATATCAAACTTGGGCTCAAATGATTCTCCCACCTCAGTCTCCCAAGAAGCTGAGACTAGAAGTGGAAACCTGACATTTCCATTTTTGTCATCTTTTAAGTATACAATCATTTTGTTTTAAATAGAACATTTTTCATTTTGGCATAACTTTTTTTTTAAATTATCTTTCCTTTTTTTGCTGGCATATAAAAACATCTTCAGGCTCAGCACCTGTGACTCGACGGGCTAAGGCGCCAGCCACATACACTTGAGCTGGTGGGTTCGAATCCAGCTGGAGCCTGCCAAACAACAATGATGGCTGCAACCAAAAAATAGTCAGGCGTTGTGGTGGACGCCTGTAGTCCCAGCTACTTGGGAGGAGGAGGCAAGAGACTTGCTTGAGCCCAAGAATTGGAGGTTGCTGTGAGCTGTGATGGCACAGCACTCTATCCAGGGTGACAGCTTGAGGCTCTGTCTCCAAAAAAAAAAAAAAAAAATTCTTCACTCTGTTACCCTGGTAGAGTCCTATGGCATCAGCCTTGGTCACAGCAACCTCAAACTCCTGGGTTCAAGTGATCTTCCTTGAGTAGCTGGGACTTACAAGAGAATTGCAAGAGAATTGCTTAAGCCCAGGAGTCAGAGGTTGCTGTGAGCTATGATGCCACGGCTCTCTACCCAGAGCAACAGCCTGAGGCTCTTTCTCAAAAAAAAAAAATAAAATAAAATCCTTGTTTCCAATAATTTGTCCACAGACTTTTTATGTATAATATATATAATATATTTTATATATAATATATCCTAACAATCACCAAAAAAAGTAGTGATATTTTGTTGTTTACTATTACTTTCTCAAGACAAGCCTGAGCAAGACCAAAACTCCATATCTACCAAACTAGAAAAATTAGCTGTGTATTGTGGTGGACACCTCTAGTGCCAATTACTTGAGAGTGCATGAGGACTGCTGCATCCCAGGAGTTTGAGGTAGATGTGAGCTATGATGATGCCAAGGCACTCAATCTCAGAGCTACAGAGTAAAACTCTGTCTCAAAAAAAAAAAATTTTACATTGTTTATGTATCAAAAGCAGCAGTGACTTTTAACCAGGGATGAGTTTGTCCCCTTGTAGACAATGGCAATGCCTGGAGATAGTTTTGGCACAACAGGAAAGGTACTAGTGCCTCTAATGAGTAGAGGCTATATATGCATCCTACAAAACATAGGAAAGTGCCCCCAACAAAGAATTAACAAGTCCCCAAAATGTCAACAATGTTGCCATTTAAAAAGTAGGTACTAGGCCAGGTGCTGTAGCTCACACCTATAATCCTAGCACTCTGAAAGGCCAAGACAATGGATCAGTTGAGCTCAGGAGTTGGAGACTACCCTGAGTTAAGAATGAGACCTCTGTCTCTACTAAAAATGAAAAACTGAGACAAAAGGATAGCTTGAGCCCAAAAGTTAGAGGCTGCTGTGAGCAATGACACCACAGCATTCTACCAAGGGCAACAAAGTGAGACTGTCTCAAAAGAAACAAAAAGCAAAAAACAAACAAACAGCCTTTTATTTTTAGTTAGAGAAACCACATCTCTACTAAAAATAGAAAAACTAGCCAGGCACAGTAGTGGGCATCTATAGCCCCAGCAACTTGGAGGCTCAGGTAAGGGGATCACTTGAGCCCAGGACTTTGAGATTGCTGTGAGCTATGACTTCAGTGTGCTCTATAGAGAGTGACAGTGTGATACTGTCTCAAAAAAAACTCTGGTCTATGTTAAACCATATATGTGTAAAATAATGTTCACTGCAGCATTTTTGTAACAATTGAACTCAAATGCCAGTCTACAAGACAATCATTAAACAAATCATAATATATCCACCCAATGAAATTACACTGAAGTAAAAAGTAGCAACTCAAAGCTATTCCCAGAAACACACATAAATTTCAGAAAGCCTTGCATTATCCAAAGCACATGTCCATTTTCACAAATCGAAAAAATAAAACTTAATCAATTATTTAAAAATAAGTATATGCAAAATAAAACCATTTTTTAAAAGCAAGGGAATGCTGGCTCAGTGCCCATATCTCAGTGGCTAGGGCACCAGCCACATACCCTGGGGTTAGCAGGTTCAAACCCAGCCTGGGCCTGCTAAGCAACAAGGACAACTGCAACCAAAAAATAAATAAATAAATAGATAAAAGCAAGGAAATACTGAACTTAACAGTCAGGTCAAAAGTGCTAAGTGGAGAGAATGAATGAAATGAATGAAGAAAAGCACATAAGGACAATTGAGTAAATTAATACAACTACACTATGTTTTTTACGTGCCTAAAGTCTTACATAAAATCTTTTTGAAGATGAAATACAGTAGAACCTTCACAACTGACCACCTCCTTAAGTTGCTTAATTTTCACAAACTGGACATGTGCCACATATACGTATCAGTACAGTATCCCTAGCTCCTTATGTTGACCAGTTTGTTACAGCTGCTTAGGTGGTAAGAGAATATCATACAAAATCATACATAATTCCTGAGCTCAAGCGATTCTCTTGCCTCTGCCTCCCAAGTAGCTGGGACTACAGGTGCCCGCCACAACACCCGGCCATTTTTTTTTTTGGTTGCAGCCATCATTGTTTGGCGGGCCAGGGCTGGATTCGAACCCACCAGCTCAGGTGTGCGTGGTTGGCGCCTTAGCCCATTGAGCCACAGGCGCCGAGCCTTGGGTCTCTTTTTCTTAATCTTAATCTACCACGCAACAACAATAAGTACAACAGTAAGTACTTATAAATTTCTGTTTTTTGCAGTTTTTGGCCGGGACTGGGTTTGAACCCACCTCCTCCGGCATATGGGGCCAGCGCCCTACTCCTTTGAGCCACAAGTGCCACCCAGTACTTATAAATTTAAAGATTAAATGGACAGTCAAGTTTAAGTTTTTTAGTAAAATACTTTTAACTTTTAATAAACTGTAACATCAACATTGACATTAGTATTAAAAGGCAATTTGAGTAAGATAATCACTTGTACATTATGTGCCCTACCAATACCCTTTAATCTAGTATGAAATCTTGATCTAAATGTTGGGGGCCCCCCAAAATTCACCAACATCCACTATACGCTGGTCTACAATAGTAATTCTAAATAACAAATTGGATTAATGGGCAGTGCCTGTGGCTCAGTGGGTAGGGAACTGACTGCATATACTGAGGTATATATGGCAGGTTCAAACCCGGCCCCAGCCAAACTCCAACAAAAAATAGTTGGGCGTTGTGGCAGGTGCCTGTAGTCCCAGCTGCTCAGGAGGCTGAGGCAAGAGAATCACCTAAGCCAGGAGTTGGAGGTTGCTGTGAGCTCTGACGCCATAGCACTCTACCAAGGACGATAAAGTGACACTCTGTCTCTAAAAAAAAAAAAGAAAAAAGAAAAAAAAAATTGGATCGGCTGGGCACCTATTTCATAGTGGTTATGGCACCAGCCACATACACCCAGGGTGGCGGGTTCAAATCCAGCCAGGGCCAGCTAAATCACAATAACAACTATAAAAAAAAAAAAAAACATAGCCAGGTATTGTGGTGGGCACCTGTAGTCCCAGCTACTCAGGAAACTGAGACAAGAGAATTACTAAAGCCCAAGAGTTTGAGGTTGCTGTGAGCTGTGATGCCAGAGCACTGTACCGAGAGCAATATGGTGAGACTCTGTCTCAAAAAAAAACCAGAAAAAGAAAAAGAAAAAAGAACTTGGATCATAGAAGAAATGGTTTCTGGTGTTTCATAAAAATAATTTCTCACAGCTCAGCACCCATAGCACAGTGATTATGGAGCCAGCCACATACACCGAGGGTAGCAGGTTACTCGGCCTAAGCCAGCTAAACCACTGTAACCCAAAAAATAGCAGGCGACTATAGTCCCAGCTACTTGGGAGGCTGAGGCAAGAGAATCGCTTAAGCCCAAGACTTTGAAGTTGCTATGAGCTGTGACACCACCACACTCTACGGAGAGCAACATGGTAAGACTCTATCTCAAAAAAAATAAAAAATAAAAAAACGAAAAAAATGTCTCACATTCCAGTGCAGAAAATGTCGCGATGATGTTACAATTAAATTTGCCAAAAGTACACAGAACACAAACAAAAGGGGGAAAAGCTATGAATGCAGACACAGTTGCTAAATCCTTTCTCTCTCTCTTTTTTTTTTTTTTTTTTTGAGGCGGAGTCTCACTTTATAGCCCTGGGTAGAATGCCCTAACATCACAGCTCACAGCAACCTCAAACTCTTAGGCTAAAGCGATTCTCTTGCCCCAGCCTCCCAAGTAGCTGGGACTACAGGGGCCCACCTCAACATCTGGCTATTTTTTGGTTATAGTTGTCATTGTTGTTTGGCAGGCCCAGGCCAGATTCAAACCCGCCAGCTCCGATGTATGCAGCTGGCACACTAGTCGCCAAGCTACAGGTGCCAAGCCTAAATCCTTTCTTAAAAGAAAGTAAATGGCAAAAAATTAAATAAATTCTAAAATAATATGGATATTACATTTATTTACTTATTTTATTTTTTATAGAGATGATGCTGCTCAGGCTAGTCTCAAACTCCTGACCTCAAGAAATTCTCCTACCTGGGCC
The DNA here is from genome assembly GCA_963573935.1 of Arctocebus calabarensis. Taxonomy (NCBI): domain Eukaryota; kingdom Metazoa; phylum Chordata; class Mammalia; order Primates; family Lorisidae; genus Arctocebus; species Arctocebus calabarensis. The sequence continues at coordinate 6,905 of CAUYON010125364.1, forward strand.
TCCCGAAGTGTTGGAATTACAAGCAGGAGCCACCAAGCTGCACCGAAACCAGGTTTACCAGAAAAGTACCAGACATGGGTTGGCACCCATAGCTCAGTGGTTAGGGTGCCAGCCACATACACCAGGACTGGTGGGTTCAAACCCAGCCCAGGCCTACTATACAACAAACTGCAACCAAAAATAGCTGGGAGTTGTGCCAAGTCCCTGTAGTCCCACCTACTTGGGAAGGAGAGGCAAGAGAATTGCTTAAGCCCAAGTGTTTGAGGTTGCTGAGAGCTGTGACAGCACTGCACTCTACTGAGGGTGACATAGTGAGACTCTGTCTCAAAAAAAAAAAATAAAGAAAGAAAAGTACCAGACAGACAAGGCAGAGAAAACAGCATCACAGCACTAGGTTTTGGTTTTTTGTCGCCCTGGGTAGAATACCATGGTGTTACAGCTCATAGAAACTTCAAACTCTTGGGCTCAAGCGATTCTCTTGCCTTATCCTCTCAAGTAGCTGGGACTATAGGTGCCTGCCTCAATGCCCAGCTATTTTTTCATTGCAGTTCTCGTTGTTTGGCAGGCCCGGGCCAGGTTCGAACCTGCCGGCCTCGGTGTATGTGGCCACCACCCTAACCGCTGAGCTATGGGCACCGAACCCCAGCTATTTTTTTTAGAGATGAGGTCTCGCTCTGGCTCAGGCTGGTTTTGAACCCAAGAGCTCAGGCATTCTCTCCTCAGCCTCCCCGAGTGCTAGGATTATAGGCATGGGCCCGGCCTACCTTATTATTTTTTGGGGGGGAGGGTTTGGCCGGGGCTGGGTCTGAAGCCATCACCTCTGGCACATGGGGCCGGTGCCCTAATTCTTTGAGCCACAGGCGCCACCCACCTAGATTATTTTTTTAAAATAGAAAATACACTGCCCAGGTGGTAGCTCACACTATCTCCTCAGCACTTTGAGAGGCCCAAGTAGGAGGATTGGTTAAGGCCAAGAATTCATGACTAGCCTGAACACAGAAGAACCTTATCTTTACAAAAAAATATTAAATTTAGCCACATGTGGCAGGATATGCCTATACTCCCAGCTACCTGGAAGGCAAGACAATCACCTGAGCCCCAGAGTTTGAGGTTGTAGTGACCTATAATGATGCCACTTCCCTCTAGCCTCAGTACAAGAGAGAGACTCTGACTCAGAAATAAATGACTCATTAAATGTGGTATTTTCTTTCTTTTTTTTTTTTTTTTTTTTTTTTTACCAACAGGAGATGCAGTTTATTTACACAAGCAGCCATAGGGGTAAATATGATATTTTCTTTACTGATGGATTCGCCTTTCACATGTGAAGCCAAATGTAATCCCTAATATCAGTAAAACATCTAAACATGTGAGAAAAATGCATTTACGAGTTATGAACACTTCCTTTCTTCCTAACTAAAAAATAAAAAAAATAAAAATTACAGCTTAAAAAATCAGTTTTAAAGCATGTAAACTTAATACTATAAACTTCATACTGTATCTGATTCTGACAGATCTGTCACCCTTAGGAAAAGGACTTTAAAAAGAGAAATTCTGAACAGCATGGAGAAGAAATCCTCTGGACCTTCACAAAAGTACAGTGATTTGAGAGACAAGTAGTAAAAGAAAGCAGGCCAGAAACCAAATTGCATGATTATACCAACCCCTTTCCCACACTCCTATAAATCTTCAGGACCCTGACAAGAGTACAGCCATTCCCGCTGGGCGCAGTGGCTCACACCTGTAATCCTAGCACTCTGGGAAGCCGAGGTGGGTGGATTACCAGAGCTCAGGAATTCAAGACCAGGCTGGGCTAGAGCAAGACACCTGCCACTAAAAAAAGAAAAAAAAATAGAGCAGCACCTATGGCTCAGTCAGTAGGGCACCTGCCCCATATACCAAGAGTAGTGGGTTCAAACCTGACCATGGCCAAACTGCAACAACAGAAAATAGCTGGGCGTTGTGGTGGGCACCTGTAGTCTCAGCTACTGAGGAGGGTGAGGTAAGAGAATCACCTAAGCCCAGGAGTTGGAGGTTGCTGTGAGCTGCATGATGCCAGGGCAGTAACATTAGACTCTGTCTCTACAAAAAAAAAAAAAAATAGCAGGCACTGTGGTAGGCATCGATAATCCTAGCTACTCAGGAGGCTGAGGCAATAGAATCGCTTGATCCCAGGAGTCAGAGGTTGCTGTGAGATATGATACCATAACACTCTACCAAGGGTGACAAAGTGAAACTGTCTCAAAAAAAAAGAGTGAACATATCGCCATCCTGGGAGGATAGCTAGTGATAAAGAGTAGGTCAAAGACCAAATGGCATGGTCACAGCAACTCCCTTACCACCCTTCTGAAATGCTTCAAGGCCAGCATTCCTGAGAAGCATCAGATTCTCCTACCCTTGTCTTCCTTGGCACTATAGATAAGGCCTTATGCAAGATTAACACCTTTAGTGGAAGGAAGCAATTCTAAAATCAGTCTCGGACACAGCTTCTTTCACTCTGCAGGAAAGACTTCTTTCACCTCTCATGATCCCCTCCCACATTCCAACTACACTAATAAAAGTCACTTGAAACTGTGTGAACTGAGCTGACTTCTAGTGAGACTCCATTCTGCTCCTTTAAACTAAACCCTATGCTTAATCTCCAGACTGGCCTCCTCTCCTTCTTTTCTTTTTTTTTTTTTTTGAGACAGAGCCTCAAGCTGTCACCCTGGGTAGAGTGCCATGGCATCACAGCTCACAGCAACCTCCAATTCCTGGGCTCAAGCGAGTCTCCTGCCTCCACCTTCCAAGTAGCTGGGACCACAGGCGTCCGCCACAACGCCTGGCCACTTTTTTTTTTTTGGTTGCAGCGATCATTGTTGTTTGGTGGGCCCAGGATGGATTCGAACCCACCAGCTCAGGTGTACGTGGCTGGCACCTTAGCCCATTGAGCCACAGGCGCCAAGCCTGGCCTCCTCGCCTTCTTGTGAAGACTGGTCAGACTCTATCCCTAAACCTCTCAGTTTCCAAGAAATGTGAGTTTTAAGAAAAAAATGAATTCTGCATTAATTCTAATTTTTAGGACAATTACAAAATTACACTAAAAGTTAGGAATAAATGGGGACAAAAAAATTACACCATTAAAGTCAACAAATGCCGAACAGAGAAAGAGAGTGTTCTCTTGGGAATATGAATTTAGAAACCTAATTCACGGCTCGGCGCCTGTGGCTCAAGTGGCTAAGGCGCCAGCCATGTACACCTGAACTGGCGGGTTCGAATCCAGCCCAGCCCCACCAAACAACAATGACGGCTGCAACCAAAAAAAAAAAAAAAACAAAAATGGCCAGGCGTTGTGGTGGGTGCCTGTAGTCCCAGCTACTTAGGAGGCAGAGGCAGGAGTCTCACTTGAGCCAGTAGTCCCAGCTACTCAGGAGGGTAAGGCAAGAGAATCACCTAAGCCCAAGAGCTGGAGGTTGTTGTGAGCTGTAACGTCGTAGCTCTCTACCAAGGGCAACAAAGTGAGACTCTGTCTCAAAAGAAATAAATAAATAAAAATAAAATAAAAAAATAATAGGCGGGCGTTGTGGCAGGCGCTTATAGTCCCAGCTACTCAGGAGGCTGAGGCAAGAGAATCACCTAAGCCCAGGATTTGGAGGTTGCTATGAGCTGTGTAACACCATGGCACTCTATTGAGGGCGACAAAATGACACTTTGTCTCTACAAAAAACAAATAAATAAATAAATAAAAATAAAAGACCAAGCTTGATGGATGGATCTGATATATTTTCATCCTATATGCAATGTTTGGCATAGTACTTTGCCAAGGTATTTGCAGATCAATTGTTCTTTAACCCTGATATCAATACACAGCTTTCTTTTTTTTTTTTGAGACAGAGCCTCAAGCTGTGACCCTGGATAGAGAGCTGTGGCATCACAGCTCACAGCAACCTCCAATTCCTGGGCTCAAGCGAGTCTCCTGCCTCTGCCTCCCAAGTACCTGGGACCACAGGCGTCCGCCACAACGCTCGGCTTTTTTGGTTGCAGCCGTCATTGTTGTTTGGCAGGTCCGGGCTGGATTCGAATCCACCAGCTCAGGTGTACGTGGCTGGCGCCCCACCCCGTTGAGCCACAGGCGCCGAGCCAATACACAGCTTTCTTGACAATCCAAAAGCATCCACAAGTATTTTCAATGTCTACAACATGAGTTTAATTTTCCTCAAAGTCTCAAATATTTAGCCAACTTATAGTAAACACAAATATAATCATGATATAATATGCACAAGGTAAATTCTCAGTATACTCCCCACCTTTTCCTTTATCATAAAATATAATTTTAGTAACCAAAGCAAATAGACAACCAATCCAATGGAAAAGGATATTTGCATATTTTGAATCAGGCATTGGGAATTGAACCTATGGTACCTGATTCCATAATTCACCACTCTTCTAGTTAAAAAAAATCACATTATGGTTATGAACAAAATATCAAAAATGGTATATTCTAGGTTTCA
>CAUYON010125367.1:0-17288 GCA_963573935.1 Arctocebus calabarensis
TTTTTTTTTTTTATACTATAGTCCAGCCCTCAAACAGTCTGAGGGACAATGAATTGGCCCCCTGTTTAAAAAGTTTGAGGACACCTGATGTAGAGGAAATGGATACATTCCTGGACACACACAATCTACCAAGACTAACCAAGAAGAAATAGAAAATCTGAACAGACCATTAACAAGTAATGAGACTTAATTAGGAATAAAATGTTTCTCAACAAAGAAAATTCCAGAACCAGATGGCTTTACTGCTAAATTCTACCAAATGTTTAAAGAAAAGCTAAAACTAATTCTTCTCAAATGATTCCAAAGAATTGAAGGAGAGGGAGTTATGAGACCAGCATTGCCCTGATACTAAAACCAAACAAACACACAACAACAACAACAAAGGAAACTGCAGGTCAAATTTCAGATGAACACAGATGCAAAAGTTCTCAACAAAATACTAGAAAGGCAAATACAATGGCATATTTAAAAGATTATACACCTTCATAGAATCAAGTAGGATTTATCTCAGGGATGTAAGAAAAGTTTAGTATATGCAAATTTATAATCATAGTATATCACATCAATAGAATAAAGGACAGAAACCATATGATCATATCAATAGAGGTACAAAAAGCATCTTATAGAATTCAACTTCCCTTCATGATAAAAAAACAAATTAGGTATAGAGGAGCATATGTCAACACAATAAGTGCTGTAATAAACCCTTAGCTAACATCACATTGGGAAAGTGCTGAAAAGTTTACCTTTAGAACAATACAAAGATTCCCACTCTCACTGCTTTTATTCAACATAGTAATGAAAGTCCTAGCCAGAGGTATCTCACTATGGTTTTGATTTGCATTTCCCTACCCTAATGATTAATGATCTTGGACATTTTTCATATATTTATTGTTCGTTTGTATGTCATCTTCTTCTTTTTTGCATTTGTAGTAACTTGAATGGAGGTGGAACATATTATTCTTAGTGAAACATCACAGGAATGGAGAAACACAAATCCTATGTATTCAACTTTGATTTGAGGACAATTAATGACAATGAATGACACAGTGGGACATGGGGGAAGGAAAGAGCAGATGGAGAAAGAGGGAGGGGGTGAGAGAAAGAAAACCAAAAAAAAAAAAGAAAAAAGTGTCTAACTTTTATATAAATTGGATTCAATTCTGACTAAAGTATATTACTTAAATATTAATTTTGTATTTCAACTTGTCAATATGTTTTTTAGGATATTGCAGCCTCATCTATAAGTGAAACATGTTTGTAATTTCTCTTTATAATAATATATTTTCTCCAATTTCAATATCAGGTATATCCAGATCAAGTAGAATGATATTGAAATATTTCTTTTATTGTTTATAAGATTTCTGGAATTGCTTGTTTTGTAACATCATTGTGGTCTATGAATTTATGATAGTTTGAACTTTGTTATTTAATTCACTTCATTGCTTAATTACTGTTTTCCTATGAATGATTATACTGTGCTTAATATGTTAGCATAGCAGTATTCCCAGATAGTTTTTTGTTTGTTGGGAAGTTGGGCTTTGGGGGGGCAGAGTTAATACTTTGCATGAAATATCTTATTTTATAACAGTGAAATTGTTTTCTCTTTTGTCTTGTGATTTTTTTTGAGGTGAAATTCAAGTTTTTGTGTGAGTAGTACTTTTATACCTATCTTGAGTGTCTTGCTTGTACTGTATTACATCATACCTTTGTTTGATTCTTAATAAACTGTTCACTTGTAAAAAAAAAAAGGTCTGCTCAGCTTCCCCTGACTGCTGGAGGCCTGTCCCCCATGGGGTCCAGATTCTTGGACATTTTCTCGAGGGTTGTAGATGGGGTGTGGACTGTTACTGATCTGTGCTGATTTTCTGGCTCAGGACTGGAGAGACAAAAGTAAGCTTAGAGGAAGCCAAACTGGAGAGGTGGTCCCCTGAGGCACGGAGTGGCAGCCACAGCAGTGGGAACAACGGCAGTGGAGCTCACACCCCTGGGGATGTTTTGAGGAGACACTCCCAGTCTCTCTCAGCCATCAGGGGAAGCCGAGCAGCTTCTCTGGTGGCTGCCACCAGCAGAATGGACCTGAAACTCACCAGTCAGATTAGCCCACATAACAAAATCCCAAAACCAGAGATGTTGGCATGGATGTGGAGAAAAGGGAACACTTGCACACTACTGGTGGGAATGCACACTAATACGTTCCTTTTGGAAGGAAGTTTGGAGAATACTTAGTGATCTACAAATTGACCTGCCTATAATTCCTTTCCTAGGTATCTACTCAGAAGACCAAAAATCACATTATAACAAAGACATCTGTACCAGAATGTTCATTGCAGCCCTGTTCATAATTGCTAAGTCATGGAAGAAGCCCAAGTGCCCATCGACCCATGAATGGATCAATAAATTGGGGTACATGTATACCATGGAATATTATGCAGCCTTAAAGAAAGATGGAGACTTTACCTCTCATGTTTACATGGATAGAGCTGGAACATATTCTTCTTAGCAAAGTATCTCAAGAATGGAAGAAAAAGTATCCAATGTACTCAGCCCTACTATGGAACTATTTTATAGCTTTCATATGAAGGCTATAACCCAACTATAGCAAAAAAAATATGTGGAAAGGGGCAAGGGAGGGGAAGGGGAGGGGGAGGTTTGGGTGGAGGGAGGGTAATTGCTGGGGCCACACCTATGATACATTTTAGAAGGTACAGGCAAACCTTACTAAATGCAGAATACAAATATCTTCATACAATAATTAAGAAAATGCCATGAAGGCTAGGTTAATCAGTTTGATGAAAATAGTTCAGATTGCATATGAAACCAGCACATTGTACACCTTGATTGCGCTAGTGTACACAGCTATGATTTAATAATAAAAACAATCAAAAAAAAGAAGAAGAAAATAAATTGTTGTATTAGGAAGGTTGAGAACCACTGCAGGAACCAGTACTCACTTATTCATTGCTAATTAACACAAATGACAGGTTAAATAGCAGTCAAATGCAGCAACATTCCTTGTGTGTGTTTAAGAAACTTTTATTAAATGAAATTTCCTGCCATGTTAACTTTAACCATTCTAAATAAAGAAAAATTTCAGGGGGAAAAAAAAAGAAAAGTTATTCAAGGAGCTCCAAGATACAGTAGAATCCCTCAGTAACAGAGTTGAGCAGGCAGAAGAAAGGATCTCTGAAACTGAAGACAAAGCTTTTTAACCTTCTCTAATACTCAAAGAGGCAGAGAAATGTAGAGCAAAAATTGATCATTCCCTGAGAGAGTTGTGGGATCAGTCCAAAAGAACAAACATTTGTCTTTATAGGAATTCCTGATGGAGAAGAGGACGGTCCTAAAGGTACTCATGCTCTACTCCAAGAGATTATGGAGGAGAATTTCCAAAGCATTGCAAGAGATACAGAAATTCAGATAGTAAACAGTTTCAGAACCCCAGAAAGACTCAATCCAAATAAAACATCTCCTGGACACATTGTGATTATCTTGCCTAAGTTAATATGAAGGAGATAGTTCTGCAAGCAGCCAGATTTAAGAAAAGAATTACCTACAAAGGGAGAAATATCAGAATGACTGCAGATCTCTCAACAAAAAACTATCATACCAGAAGAAGATGGTCATTGACATTCAATCTCCTAAAACAAAACAACTTTCATCCCATGGTCCCATGTCCAGCTAAACTTAGTTTCATTTGTGATGGGGAAATCAAATATTTTACTGACATACATGTTGAAAAAATTTGCCATAACTAAACCACTTCTCCAGGATATTCTCAGACCCATCCTCCACAGTGACTAGCACAATATCCCACCACCAAAGGAACCTCACCCACAAATTTTTAAAGAAAATCCAACTTCCACAGTGGTGAAAGGATTAAAAACATCCACTAGACATTTGAAAAACATGACACCTAAAACACTGCCATGCTTATCAATTTTGTCAATTAATGTGACTGGTTTAACTTGTCCTCTAAAGAGGCACAGGTTGGCTGACTGGATACATAAACTCAGACCAGATATCTGCTGAATACAAGAATCTCATCTATGTTAAAGGATAAAAATAGACTCAGGGTGAAGGCATGGACATCTATAATACAGGCAAATGGAAATCAGAAAAAAGCAGGGGTGCCAATTTTATGTGCAGATACAATTGGCTTTAAACCAACAAATACAAAAGAAAGATAAGGAAGGTCACTACATATTTATCAAGGGAAACGCCCAACATGAAGGGATTTCAATAATTAATATTTATGCACCCTACTAGAATGCTCCTCAATTCATAAAGCAGAGCCTAATGGTTATGAACAACTTGATATCTTCCTGCACTGTAATAGTTGGAGATTTTAACACTCCTTTGGCAGTTTTGAATAGATCCTCCAAGAAGAAACTAAACAAAGAAGTATTAGACTTAAACTTGACCCTAGAACAAATGGACTTAACAGACATCTACAGAGCATTTCATCCTAAAACTGAATACATATTGTTCTCATCAGACTATGGATCATCCTCCAAAATTGATCATATCTTAGGACCCAAGTCTAACCTCAATAAATTTAAAAGAATAAAAGTTATTCCTTGTATCTTCTTGAACCACCTTGAAATAAAAGTTTAACTCAACAGCAACAGGAATCTTCATACTCACAAAAAGTCATGGAAACTAAATAATCTTAGGCTGAATGATAGCTGGGTCAAAAACAAGATTAAGAGGGAAATCAATAAATTTTTGAAACAAAATGATAATGAAGACAAAAATTATCAAAACCTGTGGGATACTGCAAATATAGTCCTAAGAGGGAAATTGATAGCTTTGGAAGCCTTCATCAAGAAAGCAGAAAGAGAGGAAGCCAACAACTTCATGGGTCACCTCTAGCAACTGAAAAATGAAGAACATTGTAACCCCAAACCCAGCAGAGGAAAAGGAATAACCAAAATTAGGGCAGAATTAAATGAAATTGGAAACAAAAGAATCATTCATAATATCAATGAAACAAAAGTTGGATTTTTGAAAAGACTAATAAAATTGATAAACCTTTGGCCAATGTAACCAGAAATAGAAAAGCAAAATCTCTAATATTGTCAATCAGAAACAATACAGGAGAAATAAGAACAGACACCTCAGAAATTAAAAAAATCCTCAATGATTACTGCAAAAACTCTATTCTCAGAAATATGAAAATCTGAAGGAAATGGACCAATACCTGAAAGCATGCCACCTTCCTAGACTCAACCAGAAAGAATAAGAAATTTTGAATAGACCTATATCAAGCACTGAAATAGCATCAACTATATGAAATCTCCCAAAAAAGAAAAGTTTGGGACCAGATGGCTTCATATCAGAATTCTACCAAACCTTTAAAGAGGAACTATTACCCATATTAGACAATATTTTCCAAAGTGTAAAAAAAGAAGAAATTTTCCCAACACATTCTACGAAGCAAATATCAACCTGATGCCCAAACCAGGAAAGGATTCAACAAAGAAACAAAATTTTAGACCAATATCATTAATGAACATTGATGTAAAAATATTCAATAAGATCTTAGCAAACAGAATTCAACAACACATCAAAAAAATTATACACCATGATCAATTTGGATTTATCCCAGGGTTAAAAGGTTGGTTCAACATATGTAAATCTATAAATATAATACATCTCATAAATAAAATAAAAAACAAAGACCCCATGATTCTCTCAATTGATGCAGAAAAAGTTTTTGATAATATCCACCATTCTTTCATGGTCAGAACACAAGTAAACAGGCCTCGCTGGGTCATTTATTAAACTGATAGAGGCCATATACAGCAAACCCACAGCCAATATCATATTGAATAGAGTAAAAGTAAAAACATTTCCACTCAGATCAGAAATTAGGCAAGGATGCCCACCATCTCTACTGCCATTCAACACAGTAATAGAAGTCTTAGTCATGGCAATCAGGCAAGAGAAGACGATCAAGTGTATCCAAATAGGGTCAGAGGAGATCAAACTCTCACTCTTCACAGATGATGTGATCCTATACTGAGAAAATCTCAGGGACTGAACTACAAAACTCTTAGAAGTGATCAAGGAATACAACAGCATCTCAGGATACAAAATCAATACTTCCAAATCAGTACCTTTTATTGCTTACAATAGTAAAGCTGAAAATATAGTCAAGGATTCTATTCCTTTTACAATAGCGCCAAAGAAGATGAAATATCTGGGAATTTACCTCATAAAGAATGTGAAAGATCTCTATAAAGCCAATTGTGAAACTCTGAGAAAAGAAATAGCTGAAGATGTTAACAAATGGAAAAACATACCGTGCTCATAGCTGGGAAGAAGCAACATTGTTAAAATGTCCAAGCTACCTAGCTCAGCACCCGTAGCACAGTGGTTATGATGCCCGGCACATACACTGAGAGTGGCAGGTTCAAACCCAGCCCATGCCAGCTAAACAACTGCAACAACAACCAAAAAAAATAGCCAGGCATTGTGGCAGGCATCTGTAGTCCCAGCTACTTGGAAGGCTGAGGCAAGAGAATTGCTTAAGCCCAAGAGTTTGAGGTTGCTGGGAGCTGTGAAGCCATGGCACTCTACCCAGGGTGACATATGAGACTGATCTAAAAAATAAAAAATGTTTTAAAATGTCCATACTACCCAACGCAATCTATGGATTTAATACAATCCCTATTAAAGCACCATGGTCATATTTTAAAGAGCTTGAAAAAATAATGCTTCAGTTTATATGGATCAGAAAAAAACCTCAAATAGCCAATACATTACTCAGAAATAAAAACAAATCAGGAGGTATCACGTTGCCAGACTTCAGGCTATACTATGAATCTATAGTGATCAAAACAGCATGGTACTGGCACAAAAACAGAGAGGTAGATTTATATAACAGAATAGGGAATGAAGAGATGAATCCAGCCACTTATCATCATTTTATCTTTGATGATCATTTGATAAGCCTATCAAAAACATTCAGTGGGGGAAAGATGCCCTATTTAACAAATGCTGCTGGGGGAACTTGTTGGCACCTGTAGAAGACTGAAACTGGACCCCCCACCTTTCATCATTAACAAAAGTTAACTCTCACTGGATAAAAGATTTAAACTTAAGACATGAAACTATTTTTATAGTTTCATGGGAGAATATTTTCTGAGGACAACTCCCCAGGCAACTGAAGCAACACCAAAAATATATTACTGGGATCTGACAAAACTAAAAACTTCTGTATAGTCCAAGAGCACAGTAAGTAAAGCAAACAGACTACCTTTACAATGGGAGAAGATTTTTGCAGGTTATGCTTCTGACAAAGGTCTGATAACTAGAATCTACAGAGAACTCAAACTAGTCACTAAGAAAAGAACACATAACCCCATTTCTATGTGGGCAGGAGACTTGAACAGAAACTTCTCCCAAGGTGATAAGCCTACAAACACAGTGAAAAAGTGCTCATCACCTTTAATCATCAGAGAAATGCAAATCAAAACCAGTTTGAGATATCATCCAACTCCAGTAAGATTAGCCCACATTCCAAATCCCAAAACTACAGATATCGGTGTGAACACAGAGAAAAGGGAACACTTCTACACTGCTGGTGGGAATGCAAACTAATACACCCTTTTTGGAAAGAAGTCTGGAGAATACTCAAAGAACTAAAAGTAGACCTACCATTGATCCTGCAGTTCCTCTACTAGGTGTATATCCAGATGATCAAAAATCATTTTACCATAAAGACATTTGCACCAGAATGTTTACTGCAGCTCAATTCATAACAGCCAAGACATGGAAATAGCCCAAGTACTCGTCGATCCATGAATGAATCAACAATTTGTGTATATGTATACCATGAAATACAATGCAGGAATAAAAAAGATGGAGACTTCACATCTTTCACGTTTACCTGGATGGAGCTGGAACATATTCTTCTTAGTAAAGTATCTCAAGAATGGGAAAAAAAGTACTCAACACTACTATGAAATCAATATATAATCACCTGCACATTCATACGAATGGTAAAACATAACTGTAGTCCAGAAAGTAGGCGGGAAGGCGGGAGAAAGGGGAAGCTGGGAGGAGGGACAGTATCTGGCAGAACCTTACCTAATGTGCATAATGCAATGGTGCATTTCAAAACTATTAAGAAAAGAGTATAATTGTCTTATTACAACAAATAAGCAAGCAAGGTGATGGATGTGTTAATCATTCTGATGTAAGTATTTCACATTGTACATCAAATCAGTACCCTAAACCCCATAAATACATCAATGTACACTGTTAATATTTAATAAAAAGAAATGAATAAATAATAAATAAATGAAAAACAGGTTCTCAAAGAGATATTTTTACACCTATGTTCAGAGCACCATTGTTCACAAAGGCCAAGAGGTGGACGCAACTCAAGTGTCCATCAACAGATGAAAGGATACATAAAATATAGTCTATATATACAGTAAAATACTGTTCAGCCTTTGAAAGGAAAGAAATTCTTTTAGTTGCTGCAACATGGAAGAAACTTAAGGACATTATACTAAGTGAAATAAGCCAGTCACAAAAAGACAAATATTGTGTATAATTTCACTTATATGAGTTATCTAAAGTTGTCAAATTCATAGAAACAGAAAGTAGAATGCTATTTGCTAAGGGCTTGGAGGTGGGGAAATGAGGTGTTATTTAATGGACATAGAGTTTCAATTGCACAACATAAAAAAAATTTGGAGATTTGTTGTGAATGTTCTTAACACTGCTTAGCTTAGATGGAACAATAAGCGCTATGTGGTTTTTTTACTACATTTTTTAAAAGTATCCATAGTTCATCGTCTATATGTAAATCTATTAATATGTTGATGTTACAGTTAAAATCTACTTTTCTCACTTTATTACATATTACTAACATTTTTCTCATGACATTAAACATTCTACAACCACATTTTAAAGGTTATATAATATGCTGCTATTTAAATGATCTACTACAGGACAGTTAGTTATTATTGTTGTTATTGCTACCACAAATAAACCAGGATAAAATCCACTTTTACACTATTTTAAAATGCCATGTTGTATTCCTTACATATATCTTTATCTATTCCTTACATTTATTTCTTTAGTAATTGCTTCTTTAATTTGGTATTTAAGATATTTTTGTTTCTAAACACCTATGATTTTGAGAATATAGATCCCAAGAGAAATGGATCCCAAGAGAAATGGGGAAGCCAAATCAATCTCTAAAACAAGTAAAAATTCCAGTTTGAAAACAGCAATGATTTCAGTGGAAGGCTTATCAAAACTGGCCTCTCACAAATTGTCCCCTTCCCAGAGACTGTCTGTAATGAGGACCTAAACCAGCAGACACAACTGGTGCCATTCAGCTGAGGACCCAGCATCCATCATTCACCCAGGATCAAACTGTAGAACATCTGGACCCCAGGCATATTATCAGACCCTCTCCTATTGAACAGAATGTATTCATTAAGACCTTGCTCCTCTTGTAAAGTAACTTACAACACGGCTTCAGAGTTAGTATCATTATCCCTCCAAGTTATCGATGAGAAAACTGCAGCCCAGAGTGGTTAAGCCATCTGCCGAGAGTCACACAGCTAAGAGTGACAGAGTAAAGTTTCAAATCTGTTTCCTGAGTCTTCCAAACAACATGATCTTGCCACATTGAATATCATGGTTGATCACTGGGCTCTTTAGACAAAGGAATTTGAGTTATAGGATTTGATTGTAGGATATCTTGATTTGCAGGATATCCCCAATTCCCAGTTTTACCCGTAAAGAAGTCAGTACTACTCATTTGAGAAAGACTGTGGAACCAGCTTCAGAGAAGGCCTCCCTGTTCCCCAGTCCACTCCTTTCTCTGAACTAACTTGAATAATCAAGAAGAGTATTTCTGAAGGAATAACATTTCCAAAAGAAGGGTATTTCTGAAGGAATTATTAAATAACTGCAATTAGGGATGCTCTATTTTAGGAGGAACTGAGCTATGGATCATATTTCCATATGGCAGTTGCATGTGTTTCTTAATGGTAAAGACTAATGAAAAGTCACTATTACCATGGAAGAGTTATCTTGCGCTAAGTTCCTGGGAACCAGACACAGACTTTTCCTGCTTATTCTCTGCAGTCATATGCAGCCACTCTCAAAGAGTTTACCCCTAATTTTTCCCCCAGAATGGCTGTTTCTCCAATGCGAGTCCTGACAAAATGACTCACTGGGGCCATGTTAACTTTTATCATCATTTTTTTTAAACAGTAATTAGGCCAGAGTGATTTGGGGTCAGCACATGAGTCAAATTTGTGATCGCTCCCTGTGCTGGAAATCCTGGTGGTTATTATTGGCATTCTGCAGCCATATTATTCACATGAACTTGGAGTGTTGCTGCTTGAAGTATCTGGTCAGGCAATTAGGGATGCGTTGGTTTCTTCTGTTTCACTCAGTTCAGATCAAAAACCTGCCAACATTCATCCCTGAATTCTTTGTCCTAACCCAACTGAGGCTACTGCTGTGCAGATAAATTGTTAAAAACAAAAACCCAGCCATTCACAATGGC
This sequence comes from Arctocebus calabarensis, assembly GCA_963573935.1. NCBI lineage: Eukaryota > Metazoa > Chordata > Mammalia > Primates > Lorisidae > Arctocebus > Arctocebus calabarensis. The sequence continues at coordinate 10,547 of CAUYON010125367.1, forward strand.
CTTTCTTTACTATTTCTAAGTTCTACATGATTTCTAATAGTCATCTAGAGAATGTGCAGGACTTGAAGGGATTTTAATTTTTTGATGATAGGGAGAATATGCATAGTATTAATCTTTTAATATTATAAGCATATGGGACAACTCTAGATTCTAAGTGCCCACTCTGACCAGTGACACCCTCATTTTTAGCAAAATGTTCACCACATTTCCTACTGCATTAATCCCTCAGTGGAGCCCCACAACTTGAACACAACTATCTCTCCCCCAAAGGTCCCTCTTTATAGCTCTCAAATGGCATGTTTGTTGCAGATTCACCTCTGAATCAGCTTCATTCTAGTGTTTAAATATATATCTTTTTAATCCTGACAGGCATTCTATCTCCCCTGCTTTCTTAGATCCATGGATTCTGGTAAACTTAAAAAGTGTCATTAAAAAGTGACAACTCAACTGACCAGTTAAATCTCTAGGACTGTGACCCAGCACAGCTGTGGGGGAGAAAGAAAGTGGGAACTGGAGGCAGGACTCCAGTGCTTTGCATCGCTGAAGAAGCAAGTAGTAAATAAAATGGAAGAAACACATTCTGCAGGAGGGGAAATGTTATTTACAAATTCTACAAAGGGCAGGAATAAAGGTAGATGTAAGCTGAAGAAAACACAAACAGTGAATAAAAAAATGCAAAGGACCAAACCAGGACTCCTTTATCACACTGATTTGGAGCTGCTTAGACCTGGATCTCACAGGATTCAGTTTGTAAGTCAGTCTCCTTAGAAAAACAATATCCCTGCATTGCTTTAAAATTCATTTCTATTACAGATAAATAGTAAAAGTATAGATGATAAACTCCTGTGGTTCATGAGACTCTTAGTCAATTCCAATGATAAAGGGATATGCAAAGTGCTGAAAATATATTTGTCATCATTTTTTAAGCTAGTAATGGGTACATCAATATTTTTATTTTTATTTATCTTTTTATAAATGTCCAAAAGATTTTTGTAGACCTTCTAAATAAGCAAGTAAAAGAAACTTGTTGACCAAAGTTGAGTACCCTAAACCTCCACCCAAGAGCACCAGGGCCATCTTTGCAGGGTGCAATAGCAGAGAGGCCTCCGCTAGGAGGGTCCCATGCTTGGTTTAATGCTTGTTGTTACCATCTTAAAATTCTTAGTACATCTGTAACAAGGGGCTTGCATTTTCATCATCCAGTGGGCCCTGCAAACCATGCAGCAGGCCCTAGGCTGCACTTAGTCAATAGAGAGATGTTTCTGTTTTAAGTTAGACACAATGTGTGGGGTATTCAAGCCCAGGATCCAAGAGGACATGCCTGTCATCCTCCCTTTGGAAGCTATAGTTCTCATTTTCCACTTTGACTAGTCAGAAACATCCTCAGGACACCTCATAGCTTCTCTTTCATATCTTGTTTATCTTCCCTTATCTTCTCCTCAAAAACCAAAGACAGCCAAGAGGCCGAGGGGGAGAAAGGATGGTCAGAGTCGGGTGGCAATTCTCAGGACTGGTGGGAGGAAGTGGTTCCAGGTCTCTTCCCACCACCCCCGCTATCCTCTCTGCCCCAAACAAGAGAGAAGTGGCTTCGACTTATCTCTACTCCTCACCAGAAGTCACTCATTCTTTAAATTTTTGTTAGAATTTAATCCACCAAATAAGGATGAAAGATCTCTTCTCCCCTCTAATGATTGAGAAAGCATGTTTTCACACAGAAGATGATTATTGAGCACCTATGATGTGCAGGCACTCGATCAGACCCTGGAGTTTAAAAAAGAAAGAAAGTCAATATCCCCAGACTGGAAAAGTTTATAGTCTATTGGAAAGACAGGGAAGCAAAACCAACAATTATAATGCAAGGTGGTCACTGTGCTCATGGAAGAGGTGCTCAGCGCCACAGAAGCACAGGAGAAGGACAGCATCTTTCTAGAGTGGGGGTGGGGGCAGGGACCATAGAAGATGTCATGTAAGAGTGCAGTGCCCAAAGTATTCCAGGCAGCAGAAACTGAATGTACAGAACAGCATGTGATCCCACGTGATACGTGTATATGGGGGGACTGTTTTTATCCATCAATTCTTTCTTCATGAATCATCTGCAAGACACCGTTCTTAAAACTAAAATCAAGAGGGATAAGGGTAGAAAAAGTCAGACAGATGGGAAAGACAAGATCATGAAGAAAAGGTTACATTTTATTTTGTTTGTAGAGAAATTAGGGGAGAAATGGGACAGAGAAGTGCCATAAGATTTGTTTACTGAGGAATAAAAAAAACCCTGACTTTAAAAGTTAATTTCAGGAAAAGTGAATATAAAACATGCGACCTGTAAAAAGGAGACTACTGCAATCTCTGTCTCTATATAATCAGGAAAGGAATGATAGACCTAAGAGATATTTTAAGAGATAGAATTTAATGGACTCAAAGACTAACTGGGGACGAGAAAAAGAAGGAATTCAGTATGACTCTCATGTTTCCATCACAAGCAATTAGTGAAAAATGGCATCATTCTCGGAAAGATGGAACTTCAAAAAGGGAAGTGGGTTTGGGGTGGAATATGAAGTGTTCAGATTTGTGTTGCTGCCTTAGGGAAGTGTGGTAGACTCTCAAGTGGATTTATTTCTATCTGGTCAATGGCTATGTGAATTGGAACTGGAGAGAATTTTGAGCTGAAGATACACTTGTGAATTATTCATGCACTAGAAGAAATTGGAGCCACAGCCCCAGGTAGATTGCCTTGGGAGGAAGACAAAAGAATGAATTCAAAGAGAAGTAATCTGAGGATAGGGACCCTGGAGCTGGAAGGTAAAGACAAATCTGGGACACTGAAAAGGAATGCAAAAAAATTAAAAATGAACCAGGAAGGAGTGGCATCATAGAGCCAAGTTTTAAGATGAAAACTTAAAATCAAAAATCAAAAATGGCAAATGCAGGCAGACAAGGCAAGAAAAATGAGATCTGCAAAGAATCATTGAATTTAGCAACTAGAAGCATTTTTGATAATCTTAGTGAAAATAGTTTAAGTGGAATAGTGAAACTATTTTAGATGACTTTCTTGACTGGGATCACACAGTGTACTTTATATACACAGAGGCTGAGACCAAGAGCTTTGGATAAGATTATTAGGACAAAGGGCAAAAGTCTTAACACTTCAATTTCATATTTTGAAATCTACATATAAAGCCTCCTGATTCATTATTTGGCCAAATAGACTACTCTTTCAGTCCACTTCCTCTAATCTTAGCTACATTATTTAAAATAATTTCTATAATGAAAATCCCATTGGATTTTCTGTATCACTGCTTTATACATAGGGATATGTTCTAATACATAGCTCTAAGAAAAGAGCCAGGCCTAAAAATTGAAGGAGGAACCATTTAGAATTTACCTGTTCCAATGGGAAGGGCACATGTGTTCTTTGTCTGCATTACAGACATAGGTACCATCTCTTAGATTCAGAGAGATAATCACCCTATCTATTAACACTATGGCAGGCTCAGTGTATTGATAGCCTCAAACCTTATCCTCCCATGAAACTATTCTGCTTAAGGAAAATCATATCCACTCTCAGTCAATATTAACAGTCACAACTTGATGAGTTATGGTATTGTAGGAGTTGAATACCTCTGCACCACTGATTTGCAAATGGTATGCCATGACACACTGTGGTGTCATGAGGAGATCTTAAGTGTGCCATGAAATTTTTTAAAGATCATTAATCAAATAGTTTTTGAAAAATTTCAAAGCACAGTAAGTATATTCTTTTTTTTAACTCTCTTTTTTTAATTGATCAACATAATTCAAGTGCACCACAGAAGTTTAACTATAGTTTCAAGTGTGCCAAGAGATAAAAAAAGGAACAGCACTGATCTATACATTTGGTCATGTAAGGAGGAGAAACAAGCAGGCTTCCTTTGTTGTATCAGCAAAACCTAGAAAAATAGTGAAGACCTTATGATAATAATGTAGGAAACAGAGAGAGAAGTCAAGGTCTAAGGACCAAAGGATCATGGGAGGCATCAGAATAGAGTCATAGCCAAGCAAGCTGAGCTCTCAGAGCAGGCCTGCTGCAGAGGTAGCAGGGGCATATTTGAAAGCAGTTTGCTGGATATTATACTATGCCACTGGCAGAATGAATCTTTCTTTCTGGACTTCATTAGTCTCCTTCTCTAAAATAGTAGCCCTAATACATAGCTTTATGCCTTTCTTTCTCAGATTTTATAGAACAAATGGACTCCTTGACTTGGACAATCTTTTAAAAAGAAAAAAAAAAAAGCTGAGCTTTTTAATGAATTGACCAGATGGCTTTTCAAAATATGATCAAGAAGAGTATTTTGTAGAATCAGATCCAGACAGGCAAACTCCCAAGTTAAACAAAGCACAGTGTTTAAGATCAATTTATTTAGATTAAAAGAATCAAAAAGTTTTTAAAGGAATAAAAAGTTTATAAAGTAAAAATAGTCACAGTAAGTTAAAGTTAATTTATTATTGAGGTAAGGAAAACTTTTTTATAAATTTAATGTAGCCTAATTGTACAGTGTTTATAAAGTCTACAGTAGTATGCAGTAACATCCTTGCCTTTCATATTCACTCACCACTCATTGACTCACTCATAATGACCTCCAGTCCTGTAAACTCCTTTCATGGTAAATGTCCTGTACAAGTGTAGCATTTTTAACTATACCTTTTTCTGTTTACATATATTTAGATACATGAATACTTACCATTGTGGTACAGTTGCCTACATATATTTAGATACATGAATACCTACCATTGTGGTGTTGATTAAAGTTAACATACCATACAGCTTTGCCACCTTAGAACAGTGGTCTACTACACCCTATAGCCTCGGTGAGTGGTGAGCCACTCTATGATGTTCATGCAAAAACAAAATCACCTAAGGATGCATTTCTCAGAACATACCCCTGACATTAGGCAACACAGGACTGTATTTTAATCCACTGAATGAAAAAAAATTGTCAATCAAGAATTCTATAACCAGCCAAAATATCTTCTAAAGGCAAAAGGAAAACCAAAATTTTTAGGCACACCAAAGCTGAAGGGTTTCTCACACTGCAACTTTCCTTCTGTGTTTTCACACAGAAAGAAAATGCTACCAGATGGAAATCGGGCTGTGCGTTTCAGAAAAAATAATTAACACAGACAAATATAAAAGACGTTTATTCTTGTTGTTTTCCTTCTCATTTGCCATTACAAAATTATAATGAATACCTCTCTAGAAGGCTTTAAAGGATGTTGAAATATCAAATCTACCTTTACAAGGTGGTAGGAAATGATGGGAGTAACTATCAGAAATAGAGAAATAGAGACTTAATCTTTTGGGGGGGTTTGTTTGTTTGTTTGTTGGTTTGTTTCTTGTTTTGTTATTGTTTGGTTTTCACTTCAAATTAATATGAGGATACAAATTTTTAGGTTACATTGATCTCACTTCCAGAGTAAAGTTCCAATTGCAGAAGAGCCCCTCACTCATGGGGCTTGTTATACACCCTCACAATGTGCACATTAGGTGAGAGCTCACCTCGTGCCCTCCCTCCTTTTGCCAATCATCCTTTGCCCTTTCCTTCTTCCCCTCCTCCTATACTAGACTATATTTGTGTTTTATTATTCATATAAGCATGTAATTTTGTTTATATATTGTTTTCATATTAGTATGGAGTACATTGGATATTTATTTTTCCATTCTTGTGATACTTTACTAAGAAGAATGTATTTCAGCTCCATTCACGTGAATGTAAGAGATGTAAAGTCTCCATCTTTTTAATGGCTGAATAGTATTTCATGGTATACATATGCCACAGTTTGTTCATCCATTGATGGGCACTTTGAACATTGACAGCATCTACACGCTACCAGATCAGAAATATTTGGCAATGAACATTTTAATGACTGAATCAGGTAACTAAAGTTTGGCTAATCTAAGAAAATAGGCACACATCAATTATTATAAAAAATATGATTGAAAAGATACTACTTTTCTAACTCTATTTTCCACAGCTGTCCTTAACTCACCACTACTTCTAGCCATATCAAATCACTTCCCCCAATCTGGCAATTGGCTTCTTATTACAGCCTTCCCTTAATTTTTCATGGCCTGCTAGACTATTAGATCATTAGTGCCAAAGATTCTGCCACAAATTTACCTTAACTCATAGCACAGGAACTGACCTATACCTTATGAATGCAAATATATATATTAGGTTTTATTATTTTTATAATGGAAATGATTATGCATTCATACTTCTGGTCACTATTTCTCTTAAACTTTCCTTTGCATATTTATGTTCTAAAGGACTTATTTGACATTGTGAAATATATTAAATTATTGTCTTACATGTCACACATTTTGCACCAGGACAAAGCACAGTAACTCACTCAAAACAGAGATCATTTTTTTCCTTTAATTTTGGTTTATACCTAATTTTTATTTTCACCAGAGTGTATATGTGTGTGTTTATATATATAAACTACATATATAGTTTATGTGAGGCAAACCACTTTTGCATTTTGACATCTCTGAAATTAGGATGGGTCATATAACCAAAGAATCTTAGAATCAATAAGATACACAGTAGAACCTCCATAGTTAACTACCTCCCTACATTGACCACCTCCTTAAGCTGGCCTAATTTTCACAGACCAGACATGCACTGCATGTACAGATCAGTATAGTAGACCTAGTTCCTTATAAGTTGACCACCTCCATATGTTGACCAGTTTGTTACAGTCC
>CAUYON010125370.1:0-16739 GCA_963573935.1 Arctocebus calabarensis
TTTGTTTTGCAGTTCAGCCGAGGCCGGGCTTGAACCCGCCACCTTCGGTATATGGGGCCGGCGCCCTACTCGCTGAGCCACAGGAGCCACCCGGGGTCTCACTCTTGTTCACGCTGGTCTTGCATTATCTGAGCTCAAGGGATCCATCCTCCTTAGCCTCCCAGAGTGCTAGAATTTCAGGGGTCAGCCACTGTGCTAGGCCCATCTCTGTCCCCAAGTTGCAGGAAAGGAAACAGAGATACAAAAGGTTAGTGTCTTCACATCTGACCCGATTCCAGAGCTTACGTGCTTGAGAATTACCCAATAAGCCATCTTCATCTAGAGAGAGTATACATTCTGCTTGTGCTCTCTTAAAAATGTAGAAAGAGGCTTGGCGCCTGTGGCTCAGCGGGCTAAGGCGCCAGCCACGTACACCTGAGCTGTCGGGTTCAAATCCAGCCTGGGCCCCCCCAAACAACAATGATGGCTGCAACCAAAAAATGGCCGGGCGTTGTGGCGGGTGCCTGTAGTCCCAGCTCCTTGGGAGGCGGAGCAGGAGACTCACTTGAGCCCAGGAATTGGAGGTTGCTGTGAGCTGTGATGCCACAGCACTCTATCCAGGGTGACAGCTTGAGGCTTTGTCTCAAAAAAATAAAATAAATAAAATAAAATGTAGAGGCTCGGCGCCTGTGGCTTAGTGGGCTAAGGCGCCAGCCATGTAAGCCTGAGCTGGCAGGTTCAATTCCAGCCTGGGCCCGCCACACAACAATGACGGCTGCAACCCAAACAAAAAAATAGCCAGGCTTTGTGGTGGGTGCCTGTAGTCCCAGCTACTTGGGAGGCAGAGGCAGGAGACTCGCTTGAGCCCAGGAATTGAAGGTTGCTGTGAGCTGTAATGCCACGACACTCTACCCAGGGCGACAGCTTGAGGCTCTGTCTCAATAAAAAAAAAAAAAAAATGTAGAAATACAGACCCACTCATTCAACAAATGTGTGTTGAAGACCTAATGCATGCCACGTCTTATACTAAGGAACTAGGGATATGACATTGAATGAGACAGCCATGGGCTCTATTTCCTAGAGATGACCATTCAACTGGGAAGACAGGTGTTCCACAGACTCATTGTTTAAGTTGAACGGTGATAAAAAGCCAGGAAGAGAAGTAGAGTGACAGCAGGAGCAGCTGGCATTCACAGGGCACTTGTCACAGGTTGAAAAAGTAGAGGTTCAGCCACCGTGAGTGTTCGCTATATGAGATGCACTTTATATTTGCCATTGTATGGATGTTTCACAACAGTTCTCTGAACTAGGTACTATTATTTTCTCCATCTTTCAGAAGAACAAACTCAGCAGTGATGGGTTAAGTAACCTGCTCAAGGTCACACACTGAGATCAGACTTTCACTGCTACTATTATAAGGCTAGCTAGCAGTTCCCAGTGGCCTTCCTGCTGAAAACAACTATAAATAGCCTGAATAAAATAGTTTTAAATTTATTTTTTGTTGTTTTTGAGACAGAGTCTCACTATGTCACCCTCAGTAGAGTGTCATGGCATCACAACTCACAGCAACCTCAAACTCTTAGGTTCAAGCGATTCTCTTGCCTCAGCCTCCCAAGTAGCTGGGACTACAAGTGACAGCCACAAAGTCCGGTTGATTTTTGCTGCAGTGTCATTGTTGGTTAGCTGCCCCTGACTGGGTTCAAACCTGCCAACTTTGATGTATGTGGCTGACGCCGTAACCACTGTGCTATGGGCACTGAGCCAGTTCTCAACTTCTTGAAAGCATTTAAAGGCTGGGTGCTGTGGCTCATACCTGTAATCCTAGCAATCTGGGAGGCTAAGATGGGTGGATGGCCTGAGCTCACAGGTTTGAGACCAGCCTGAGCAAGAGCAAGACCCCATGTCTAAAAATAGTTGGGTGTTATAATGGAATAGTCCCAACTACTTGGGAGGCTGAGACAAGAGGATTTCTTGAGCTCTTAGAGCTTGAGGTTGCTGTGAGCTATGACATCATAGCACTCTACCAAGGGTGACAAAGTAAGACTCCGTATCAAAAAAAAAAAAAAAATTAAAACTCCATAGAGTTTTAAGCATTCAGCATGGCCAATGAAAGAATTAATGAATTGGAAGACAGGTCTGGAGATACTACGCAGACTGCAGCATATAGAGAGATAAAAACTATGAAAGGGGCATTAAAAGATATAAAAGACAGAGCTTAAAAAGTCTCACATGTATCTACTAAAGTTAAAGAAAAGTGGAGAGTGAGACTGGGGCTGCAACATGGAGCCTGAATTTTATCTTGAGAGCGATGACGAACCTTTGAGAGAATTTAAGGAGAACATTGAAGGGGGTGTTTCAAATGATAGTGTCGTTTGTGGCTACTCACAGCCCTGGCCCTAACAATGGATTTCAACTTTTGCTTTTCATGGATAGAGTAGAAAAGAATGGCTTTCACTCTAGAAAAGTGATCTTTGGGTCAGTTTTTCATCTTTTCTCCCCAAGGTCGTATTTCCAGGCTTTTCTTCTCCATAGACAGCCAATAGGTCCCCCTACCAGGAAACAGTTAACACACATTCAAGTGCATTTGTTTCAAGTGAGATTGATTACAGTCAATGATAGTCCTGGATCTTGTCTTCCTCCATCATCATTTTCTTTCTCTTCTCACCCTTCCTGAATGAATTTCGGGGTAGAAATGGGAATTTCATCTTCTTTTTCATCTTGGTGAAGTAGGTAATGTACTGTGCACATCTATTTGCATTCTGAAGCATGTAAGCTATTTTAACTACCATACCTAAGAGATAGCCGGCCTTCATGACTTTGTGTATGACCTGAACTCCCTGAGCCAAAGAGCAACTCAGTACTTCAACAGCTGATATGTTATGTTACTTGAGGTTTAACGAATAGAGGATGGTGGTTGGTTAATCGCCCAACTTGAAATATCATGAAAGAAGGGCAATTAGAACTGAGATAATCTGGCAACGCTCAGAGCAGAAATTAGAGGAGGAAAACAAAGAAATACGTTCATGTGCTGCTAATTATACTGAAGGATAATAAAGCTGGAAGTTGGAGTTCTCTCTGGTATCTCTTAGGAGATGGGAATTAGGATGGGCATAAGGAATGGGGGGGGGCCTCTGTAATTGGGCTTTAAGTTAACAGAGACAGAGTTAAATGTGCACAGTCCTGCGTCGTGGAAAAGAGGCTTGAGATATGTCTCCTGCACTGAGCCAACTAGAGGAAGCCAATGTTCCACCAAACGTCCAAGTCATCTGAGTCACTCTCCTGTAAAAGACCCACAGGGCCAGCCCCAGCTCCTAAAAACAGAAGGCAGCAAGCATTTGCATGTCAAGGACCACTAACAGGAAGTGAAAGCACCTTCTTTGCAGTAAATCAGGGCATATTTACAGTATCCAGTAGAAACTGCAGGGAAAAGAGCTGTTTCTACTGAAGAAGGGATGGTAAATTGAATTAATTACACAGCACCCATTAGTACTAATTAAAGATGTGCCATGCATCATTGGTATTTTCTTATTTAGGATGCTCTCAGCTGCTCATTTTCCTTCAGTGAACACAGAAAATATTAATAAGGGCTTTCAGAGACTCACATTAAACGTAGGAATTCGATTTACCTCTTACCACATAGCCGAAAGTGCTTAACATCCTAATTTTCCTTTGATGGGGAAATTCTGAATCCTACTCTTTTAGTCAAGATTTAGTGCACATACATTTTTGTTAAACCCATCATGAAGGTGTTTGTAAGCAGGGTTATCTTGCTCTCATCGACTAGTCCACTGCTCCAGAAAAAATGAGGGGGACTGATAACCTCTGGATTCTGTATGAAGTGATGGAGAAACAATGAACGAATAGGACACAGACTCTTTCTTTATTTTTTTATTTATTTATTTATTTTGAGACAAAGCCTCAAGCTGTCACCCTGGGTAGAGTGCCATGGCATCACAGCTCATAGCAACCTCCAATTCCTGGGCTCAAGCGAGTCTCTTGCCTCTGCCTCCCAAGTAGCTGGGACTACAGGCACCCGCCACAACGCCCAGCCATTTTTTGTTTGCAGCCATCATTGTTGTTTGGCGGGCCCGCGGGCTGGATTCGAACCCGCCAGCTCAGGTGTACGTGGCTGGCGCCTTAGCCCGTTGAGCCACAGGCGCCAAGCCACAGACTCTTTCTTTAAAAAGATGTTGCTGAGAAAGGGAAATAGCCATATAAATAAATCACATCATTCAATATGGTGAATGTTCAATTAGATGATTGTACAGTGGTAGTTGTAGCACACAAGTAATTTAGTAATTTATAGTTGTAGGAAAAAGCAATTTTAAGGACCTTTAGAAGAGTTAACGACAGTAATTACTACCTAAAAATTTCCTGGTGCAGATCCCACTACCTAAGTAAGTCCCAGTGGTGGAGGAGAGACACTAAAGAAAAGAATGATCTCCGCCAACCCTTCCAGGCCAGAGGAATCTGCTCCAGAAGCTAAGATGTGTTTGCTCAGGCAGTTACTTCTCTCTGATGTTCCAGAGCATTGCAAGGATACACAGAATTAGGTTCACTTTTATAACAGGTCACTAGCAGGGTTTTCAGCAAATGTTTAACCAACAGGTTTGCATTTTACCAGCAGTATAGCCACCATTATCTCTCCTTGCTAACAGATTTGCAGATCAGAGGTCACTCGTAGTTTGAGAACAGTTAGTGATTTATCAAGCCAAATATTACTTGGTCCTTGCCAAACATAGGTGTGATTTCTCTGAATACTTGGTATGAGGTAGTTGCTACCTGGAGAAAAGAATTCCTCTAAGCCCTAATATATAAGAGAATTGTAACAGTAAGGTGTACATTACGGACATCTGATTTCATTACTCAACACCCAGATTACCTAATTGCCTTTCAAAGAATATGTTGACTTTGTCACCACCTTAGTCAGTATTTACTTTGAGATCAATAACACAAGTCAAAACTTTAAAGGTGGCGCACAAAGCCTTCAGAGTTAGTTCCTCCCTGCTTGAAGGGAGGAACTAAAGCAATGTAATGAGGAAACAGAAGAATCACATGTGCCTTTTCACCGCAACAGTTTTCCTTTTGAGATATGAGTCAGAATTTACTCAGAGGAGAAATTAGACGCTGCTTGCCCAATGCGACGACTTGTGTCATGTACACTGTTTCTTCACCGAGCCGGGAAGTCAATAGGAGTAACATTGGTGATCCACGTTTTTATTAATAGTATTCGTGGAGCATACCAAATGTGTGATAGGCATGCTCATCACACGAACTGTCCTGCACAATTAAGACCGAAAAAAGCTCTCTGCCAGCAGCTCATTTCATCTTCAGCCTGTTCAACCAGAGCCTCAGTTTACACCCAAGGAAGCTGATTCTCAGAAAGGGCTGGTAAAATTTCCAAGGGCCATGCTAGGAACGGTAGAGTTGCTGGGCCCCCTGTTTGCTCTACCCTGGCTCTCTTTATTAAAGGAGAAATGCCACCAAACTCTGCTTCTCAAACTTCACCTGCATGTGGATCTTGTGAAAATAAAGATTTGACTCAGCAGGTCTGGGGTAGACCCAAGAGTTTGCCTTTCCAACAAGCTCCCAGTTGTGCCCGTGTTATTGGCTCCTGATCCTGTCGTGTGAGAAGGCTCTAAAACATTATGTGCTCTGTTGTTTTTCTCTCCAGATCAATATTGTCATCATCAGTGGTGTCCTTTTCTGTCATAGGGTGTATAGATTTTGCACTGGTTGCAACATTGAATTCAGTATGAAATCTGGTGCAGAGCCTTGCGTTCAGACATAATGCTAAGGAGATTCATATGCAGGCCACTTTCTCAGAAAAAATTTTGAAGGATCTCTAGGCTGTTTTTTCTCTAATGTCATTCCTGCCATTGCTGACACATGTACAAGCACTAATGACCAAAGTGTGGCAGATAAAAGCACAACATTGTCCTAGCACAAATACATAAAGATTAGAAAAAATCGTGACAGAGTCTTTTACATATATTTGGGTCGACACCAGATATGTTTTGCAGAGAGGCAGCAGGACAGAAATGATCGTTCACTGGGAGCTTTAGGATCCTGGATTCCCGGGCTCCTCTGCCTCTCCCAAGCAGCTTTGTAAACTGAGGCTGAAACCCTCAAGACCTCCTGGTCCAGAGCTGCAAGAGGAATGGTTGAAAGAGAGGCCTCTTAAACTGTAAAGCTTCATGGTTGGTGATCATTACTGTCTTTTTTTTTTTTGTAGATTGGCCCACCACAAAATGTAGAATTTTACCAAAGGAACAGAAAACCACTTTTCCATTTGGATACCAGGAAGATTTTAACAAAAACAACTGGCAAATGCCAGGCACTTGTTGGCTTTTCTCAGTATGCTTATAGCTCTAGCAGAGTCCTGAATTAGGGAACCACAGACTGTAATATTGGGCAAGTTACTTCATCTCCCTGAATCTCAGTTTTATCATCTGCAAAATGATGAGTTGGGAGTAGGGGACGTAGGGACCTACCTAACAGGTGCCATGAACACTATCTTAGTGATGGGCACACCTATAGCCATGACTCAAGCATTGCAAAAAAGATCCATGTAACCAAAAACATTTGTACCCTCTTAATATTTTGAAATTTAAAAAATGATGGGATTGATGCTCTAAATCCATTCTGGACATAATGATCCATATAATAAATAATATAGTTGGCTCAGTGCCTATAGCTCAGGGGTTAGGGCGCCAGCCACATACACACCTGGTGGGTTCGAACCCAGTCCCGGCCTGTCAAACAAAAATGACAGCTACAACCAAAAAATAGCCAGGCATTGTGGCAGGTACCTGTAGTCCCAGCTACTTGGAGGCTGAGGCAAGAGAATCGCTTAAGCCCAAGAGTTTGAAGTTGCTGTGAGCTGTGATGCCATAGCACCCTACCAAGGGTGACATAATGAGACTCTGTCTCAAAAATTAAATAAAATAAAAATATATAATATATATATTTTTTAATTTTGAGGCAAAGTCTCAAGCTGTCGCCTTGGGTAGATTGCCATGGCATCACAGCTCACAGCAACCTCAAAGTCTTGGGTTTAAGCGATTCTCTTGCCTCAGCCTCCCAAGTACCTGGGACTAAAGGTGCCCACCACTACACTCGGCTATTTCTTTGTTGTTGTTGTAATTGTCATTTTGTTCAGCTGGCCAGGGCTGGGTTCAAACCCACCAGCTCCGGTGTGGTGGCTAGAGCCCTAGTCACTTGAGCTACAGGCGCCGAGCCTATACTTATAAAATTCTTGAACCCAGTTTTCCTTTCTCATTAGTTTCCATGGTGAAGGGAATGGGTCCCCAACCACACCCTCTATCTTTATGGATGGAGGAATTATAACTGAAGAACAAAGACGTGGTTCCTATTCTAGCCTTCCAGTCATCATCTTTGAATTGTTGGTACAATGAATGAATGAATGTTGTTATGACAGGACTAATAAGAAATAGACATCTGAGGTCAGTGCGGTCAGTAAGATTGTCCGGGAGCTGTACACAGGTTCTGCGCTGGATGGCACAGAAGCTGTTGGCCAGAGGGGCTGTGAAAGGTGTTTGCAGCCCTTGAAGCCCTAGAATACCTTGAATGCAAGATGAATCAGGAAACGGCATCATTATCAAAGCTACCATGGTGCTAAGATCCCTGAGAGGGAAAAAAAATGAGCAAATTTGAGATCCTCTTTAGCTCTCATTTCAATCCCTAATGCTAAATTTTAATTTGAATTGGGAATTGGGTTTCATCAAAAGTGTTTCCATAGAGAACAGAGCCTGTGAAATTAGAACACACTTGTAGCTGCCTACCTTGTTTTCAAGAGAAAACCCAGTCTTTCAGGGAAGCTATGAACATTTGGGAATTGTGGGCAGATATAATTAACAGAATCGTAGATGTTAGAGCAGGAAGGCTCACCACAACGCCCGGCTAGTTTTTCTATTCTTAACAGAGACGAGGTCTCACTCTTGCTCAGGCTGATCGTGAACACCTGAGCTTAAGCAATCCACTAGCCTTGGCCCCTCAGAGTGCTAGGATTACAGGTGTGAGCCACCACGCCCAACCAGGAAAATCCTTTTATCAAAGCTCTGCTCAGGTTTTGCTTTGATTAAAAAAACATTGTTTATGGATTAACAAGCTTGGTACAGGTATACCATGGAATATTATTCAGCCATTAAAAAAAAATGGGACTTCACAGCCTTTGTATTAACCTGGATGGAAGTGGAACACATTATTCTTAGTAAAGCATCACAAGAATGGAGAAGCATGAATCCCATGTACTCAATCTTGATTTGAGGACGATTAATGACAATTAATGACACATTGGGGGTGAGGAAAGGGGAGAGCAGAGAGACAGAAGGAGGGAGGGGGTGAGGTCTCAGTGTGTGATGTATCTTGTACCCTCAATGCATCCCCAACCAAAAAAAAAAAAATTGTTTAAGATATTTCAGAATCCAAATATTTTATAAGATGCTTCTACACAAGGAGGAAATGGGATTTTTCTTTAGGTCACCTGACCAGCTCAACTCCTGAAACTAAAAAATACCTCCACTGTAGGTGTGGGGCAAGAGAAAGGAAGCCATTGAGGGCATTTTCCAAGACCAAATCTTCCCCTGAGCGCAACCAAAGGCCTGGGCAGGTTCAGCCTTTCTTTTTTCTTTCTGCTATTTTTAGAGACATTTCTAAAAGGAGGAAACTTCATCCGACATCCAGCCACCTTTTCAAAGTCACATAGTGCTTCTTGAGATAGAGGACTATTGTGATAGCAAAGCTAATAAATAGAGATCTTTTCAAGTTAGGCTTTTGAAAGGATTGGCAGTAATTTATACCCGGGGGCCTCGGGGGAATTGAAGAATTCATGTATTTAGTAGCTGAATTCCTCCCGCGGGACCAGCAGAACTACTCAAGGAATACAGAAGGCACAAAATACAATGTCTCTTTTTTCTAAAAGTTTATAGTCTTGTCAGGGAGATAAAACAGACACAAATGAAGCAGAAAGCAATACCAGACTCTGCTAACTACTGCGCTAAAGAGGGTATCGTTTATTTAATAAACTAGTGTGTAACACTGATTCCCATTTCAAAATTCAGCTCAGATGCAAAATCCCCTGTTTGAAATGTTCTCTACCAGATTATATTAGTCATTTTCTCCTACTTGACTCTTGACAGGCTTACCAAGACATGGTGCTCCCTTGCGCCATATCTTGGTAAGCAAATCAAAGACTGGGGAAGAAGACACACGTGACGTGTGGGAGGGATGTGCATTGTCGCGGCCAGCAGGAAACAGTGGCTGACCCCAACAGATTGCCATTCCCACGTGATTTTCATATGACGTAATGGATAGTCCTTCCACTGAGAGGTGAGGTCTATATCCTGCCCCTTTGGATCTCAGCAGGAACTGGGGATGATCTCTGACAACCAGCTGGGCCTTTAAGTCTTACAGAACAGCGAATCTGCCAAACACCAGAATAAGCTTAGAAGCAAAGTTTCCCCAGTTGAGTTGGTAGATGAGAGCCGGTCTCACGAGATCCCAAGCATAAGCACCTGTTGGTTTCTACAACATATATATATTATATATATATATAAAATATATATATTTTTGAGCCAGAGTCTGTCTCAACTCTGTCTCAACATACATATATAACATAATATATATGTTATATTATATATATATATTTTTGAGACAGAGTCTTGTTATATTGCCCTTGGTATAGTGCTGTGGCATCACAGCTCACAGCAACCTCAAATTCTTGGGTTTAAGTGATTCTCTTGCCTTCGCCTTCTAAGTAGGTGCGATTACAGGGACCCTCCACAACACCTGGCTATTTTTTTTTTTTTCATAATTATTGTTGTTTGGCAGGACTGGGCTGGGTTTGAACCGGCCAGCTGTGGTGTTATGTGGCTGGCACCTTGCCCACTGAGCTACAGGTGCTGAGCCAGATTCCATAATATTTTTATTATATATATATATATATTTTTTTTTTTTTTTTGAGACAGCATCTCACTTTGTCGCCCTTGGTGAGTAGATTGCTATGGCACCACAGCTCACAGCAACCTCCAGCTCTTGGGCTTAGGCAATTCTCTTGCCTCAGCCTCCCGAGTAGCTGGGACTACAGGGGCTCACCACAACGCCCAGCCGGTTGTTGTTGCAGTTTTGGCCGGGGCCGGGTTCCAACCCTCCACCCTTGGTATATGGGACCGGCGTCCTACTCACTGAGCCACAGGCACCATCCAATATTTTTTAAAAACTTCTTTTCCTTTAAAGTTTTTCTCACAATCAAATTTTAAAAAATTTCAGATTAATATGAGGGTACGCACAATGAAGTGACCTTGCTTGCATTTGTAAGGACGAGTCAGAGTTGCGGTTTCTTTCTTCACCCAGGAAATGTGCCATACACCTGGGCATTGTTGCCTTTGGGTACAAACTTGCTGAACCTTCTGCTGGCTTCCTCCCTCTTGAATTGAATTGAGTTTTTCTCTCAAGGGAGCACATAGTTATTAATCCACTAGTTTCAATTGAGTATTGAGCACGTGTGATGCTTGTATTTCCATTCTTGTGATACTTTACTCAGGAGAGTGTTCTCCAAATCTATCCAGTTTGTTGCAAAAGATACAAAGTCTCCATCTTTTTATGGCTGAATAGTATTCCGTGGTATACGGATACCACGGTTTATTAATCCATTCCTGTGTTGAAGGGCATTTGAGTTGTTTGCAATTGTGAGCTGTGCTGTTAGAAGACACTTGCGTGCAATTGTTCCTAGGGTAAAATGACTTTTTTTCTTGTTGGTAGATACTTAGTAATGGGATTGCAGGATCAAATGAAAGGTCTACGTTTAGTTCTTTGAGGAATTTCCTTACTTATTTCCATAAAGGTTGTTCTAGTCTGCAGTCCCACCGACAGTGCAGTTCCCTTCTCTCCGCATCCACACCCGCATCTGTTGCTCTGGGCCCTTTGGAGGGGGGCCATTCTCACTGGGGTTAGAAAGAAAAAAAATTTTTTTAATCAAAGCTAACCCTGAGCAGAGCTTTGATAAAAAGATTTTCCCTGGTGCCTGTGGCTTAAGCTGGATCCACAGGCACTGGGACAAAGTGTATGTTAAACCACTGTTTGTAGCAATTTGCTATGCAGCAATAGGAAACAAAGACACCTGGCTACTGTAGCAATTTGCTATGCAGCAATAGGAAACAAAGACCCTGGAGAGACCGCATGGGAAGGCCAGACCAGGGAGCCCCAGCTGTTTGAATCTCCTCAGCATCAAACCTGATGGGTAACCTGGCCTTCAGATGATTCCAGTTTCAAGCCTTCGAGCCCCCCCAGATGAGGCCCAGTACAGCAGAGAGAATTGATCCCCACTGTGCCATGTCCAAACTATAGATTCATGAGCAAAATTAAAATTGTTGTTTGAAGCCACTACATCTTGGGATAATTTGTTATACAGCCATTGTAACTAGAATAAATACAGGTAATCTCCTATTCAGCTCTTCTTACCTTGACGTGCCCTTCCTGCTGACTTTCTTTGACATTCTACAACTTGTGTCTATTTGTTTGTTTGAGACAGGGTCTCACTCTGTTTCCCAGGCGGGAGTACAGTTGTATCATCAGAATTCACTGCAGCCTCAAACTCCTGGGCTCAAATGATCCTCTTGCTTTCCGAGTAGCTTGGGACTACAGGTGTTTGCCACCATACATGGCTAATTATTTTATTTTTAGCAGAGATGCGGTCTTGCTCTTGTTCTCAAACTCCTGAGCTCAAGCAATCCTTCCACCTTGGCATCCCAGGGTGCTAGGATTACAGATAGGAGCCACTGTACCTGGCTGACACTTAGATTTCTTACTTGTTAAGAAGACTTGTGAACAGAGTTGAATACTGGAACTCAAAACTGCCCAGACCCCCTGGGATTTAAGGTTCCTGTAATCCCAGATATTATGATGTTAATAACTCTGACCTCACTAGAGCTGGCTAAAGTATTGTGAATTAGCAAGTGTGTGTGTGTATTAACTTGGAAAAGCTGAGCTGCATGGTTGTTATGGCAACAAGTACTATGCAACTTTATGTCAGAGGCTTTTTACCATGAAATAAAAAGGGAAGCAAGTCCATCATCATGGAATCGAGACACGTTTAGCTCAGTGACAAAGCAGCACTTCTAGTGTAGGAAGCGGGATGCCTCCCAGGCTACCCTGCATAGGGGCAGGAAACCATTCCCCTATGAGAGGAGTGCGGGAAAGGAGAAGGACCTGAGTCAGGTTACACGAGACAGGGACATATGTACCTGCGTCAGGATGGCACCCTCACTGGTCAGGGTAGTCTGCATTATGCCACAACCTCGAACCTCTGTAGCACAAAACTATAAAGAATAATTATGGCTCAGGCTGCTCATGCCTCAAGGTCATCTGAAAGGCTACCTAAGAACGCAGGCTGGGGGAAGTTCCACTTCTGTGTTTCCAAGATTTCCCAGATGGCCAAGTAAAAAAAGCAAAAGAAAGAAAAAAGAAACAGTATCATCCACTGGCTTTTAAAATTTTGCTACAACTGACAAATCACTTCTACTAACATTCCATTGGTCAAAGCAAGATATATGACTACTCTCATTTCAAGAAATGCAAATTATATCATATGGTTGGAGAAGAACTTGAAAAACTTGGGTGCGGTGGCTCACGCCAGTAATCCTAACACTCTGGGAGGCTGAGGCAGGTGGATTGCTTAAGTTCACAAGTTCTAGACCAGCCTGAGCAAAGAGTGAGACCCTACTAAAAATCGAGTCTCTACTAAAAATAGAAAAACTGAGGCAAGAGGATCGCTTGAGCACAAATTTAGAGGTTGCTGTGAGCTATGATGCCACGGCAGTCTACCCAGAGCAATAGCTTAAGACTCTGTCTCAAAAAAAAAAAAAAGAAAGAAAGAAAGAAAAAGAAAAAGTGGGTGAAGAATATTAGTGACTGACCCATCAATGTGACTTCCCATCCTTGCTACTACTGACATAGGCCTGGGCACGTCTTTGTTGTGGGAGACTGTCCTGGGTATTGCAGGATGTTTAGCAGCACTTCTGACATGTACCCACTGCAAGGAGCATCTTCTCCCCAAGTTATGACAATCAAAAATGTCTCCAGACATTGCTAAAGGCTCCCTGGAGCACAGAAGGCAAATCTGCCCCCAGTAGAGAACCAGCAGTCACGTATCAGAGTCCATACCTTTCTAGACGCTGAAGTTAGACTGCCAAGGTTGGAGTCTCATGTTGCGTGACCGGAGACGCGAGGGGCTATAGCTTTGCCTCAGGTGTAGATCCGTACTGCAATATTCAGAAGTTCAAGAAACAGGCTATAAGCTCTTTTTGTGGCAAATAATTCCTTAACTTTATTTCTCACTACCTTATATACTTTTGCAGTCGTGTGCACACTTAAATCTGTGATTTACAATATTCATTATTTGACTTTAAACTTAAGTGGCAGATACCCTGTCCCAGAAAACAGCATAATACTCTTCTACTTCTAGGTCTTAAAAAATCTACATAAAAATAACAGACAGAGCTGTAGGAGAACTATTTCCTCACGTACTTAACAAGTTAACCTTAAATGGGTCTTTGACTTTGTTTCTTCACAGTGCTAAGATCTTTAGGCATTTGACAAAATGTAAAGACATTTTGTCAACCTCTGGACCAAACCTCCAGGCAAGAACCTAGGAGACAATGGCTGCATAAACTTCAAAGTATCTGTTCCCGGATAACCAGAAAACAGTCTTTGTGTTTGCCTAGGGGTGCCCAAATCTATTGCTTTTTCTGTGAAGGCAAAAGCCAGTTTAACCCATGAGTGGCTTACTTGAATGAGACGTACATGAGACATACATGTGGGGATTTCTAACCCCACAGAATTTATTCAAGAGGTGTGCCCCATCCGAGGCAGTGAGCCCAGAGATTCAGATTTCATTCTTGAGGCCATGAATTGTAATCCCACCTTTGCCATTTGCTATCTGATGCCCTGTGGTAGGTTTTTAAAATACTTTGTCCTTCAACTTTCTCCTCTGTAAAATAGGGGTATAACTATTTCACAGAAAACATTAATTAGAGGATATAAATAAAGCACTTACACCTGACACCCAATCAATACCCAATTATAATTATTGTCATTAATATCAGAACAAGAAAACCCATCCCCAAGTGCTGGGTAAAGACCTCTTCAGGTTGGGGCAGCTGTGAGGTTGAGGAACTTCCATCTGAACTCTGGGCCAGTACGGCACAGTCTGGAGGGTACAGACACGTCCCTGGGAAGCTGAGTGGGACCTGGAGCTGCCAGGCCATGGGGCTGGCCTTCTGTCCCACCACGAGTGGCCCACTGTGTGAGCCTCGTGGAGATAGTACCGTTTTCCACATGTCTCTCCCACCTACAGGTGCACACCTTTGTGTTGAAAGACTCTGCTCATCTCAGCTAGTTAGGAAGACCCAGTCAGATTCCACCTGCTCCCTGCACTTTGTCTAAACCTGTGTGGAAAATGAAGCTCCTTATCAGAGCTGTGAACTGTAAGCCTGGGGGCCTCTGGCCCATCTCCGCTTCAAGGCTCAGAGAATTCAGCCTCATGTCCTGTCCTAGTTGGCTTCGGCCAGACTGCAGACGAGGTTTGCTCTATTCGCTCTCACACACCTGCTTCCCTACCGATCAGCACTTCTTTACTAGCATCTTCCTTCTGCCTGTGGGACCCTCCTCTGCAGCCAGCAAGCCCTCTCTGTACTCAAGAGCAGCCCCCACAAAGCAGTAGGAATCTGCGTTTTTCAATTTGTGCATCAAGAACCATTAATAGGCCATGATATAAACATGATTGGCAGCAACCATGTTATTAAAAACGAAAGAGGGGAGAATATGAAAGGTCAGACCCACCACCCGCAGGGTAGTCTGTCCATGCACGTGCACGTGAATGGTGTGTGTATGCGGGTCCTGGGTTGTCATTTAATATGCATTTCTCACCAGAGAGGAAGGTCAAGCTTAACACATGGCAGTATATCACCTTCTGCTACAATGTTTAGCAACAGTATTCCAAACACACAGGTTAAATAAATGTCCATCCCTAGAAGACACAGCAGCAGAAGGGCTGACAGCCACACAGGCCTCTGTACTTCCATAGCGTGGCAGGTTCCCAGGTGCCCGGAGGGGAGGCAGGAGAGCGCGGTGCCTTTCAGAGGGAGGGGCTGAGGGCTGCCCTTCTGCAGCGCCAGCTGAGGATGCTGAGGACATGAACTTGCTAGGTGCAGACACGGGAGCTGAGAGGACTCCTGCCTCAGCCAGGATGCCGGCTGCACAGGAAGAGAGGGAAATGCCTGTCCGTCTGTGAGGAGAGAGGCAGGGCTTTGTGGGAGGATGGCTGTCTCCTGTACACACACATCACACACACCACATACACACCAGACACACACTACACAACCCATGTAGCAGACACACACCTACACATATAATGCCCCCCCACAAGGTCCAGAAAAATCTATTTAATGTCAGGAAGAAAAGAAGAGAGAAAAGGAGGAGTGATGACATTTAAAAAGACAGTGGCTTGGGTGGCGCCTGTGGCTCAAAGGAGTAGGGCGCCAGCCCCCTATACTGCAGGTGGTGGGTTCAAACCCAGCCCAGGCCAAAAACTGCAAAAAAAAAGAAAAAAAATTTCTAGTTCAACAAAAACCGAGTTTGCTAGCTGGGCATGGTGGCTCACCCCTGTAAACCCAGCACTCTCAGAGACTGAGGCAGGTGTATTGCCTGAGCTCGGGAGTTTGAGACCAGCCTGAGCAAAGCAAGACCGCTACTAAAAACAGAAAGCAAGCCAGGCACTGTGGAGGCTTCGGTTTTTTGCAATGTTTTCTTCAGTTCTGCTTCTTACTCTTGTTACTGCTTCCCTGTCCTTTTTTCGTCAGTAACACTTTCTCTCCCTTCAAAAAACCCTCTAATCTTTTTGTACACTACTGCTTTCTTCATGGCATTATTCTCCTAAACTTGGACTAAGAGGTCTCTGAATTCCCTTCCCTTCCCATCCTCCTCCCTCCCTCCTTCTATCCCTTCCTCCCTCTCTCTTTCTTTCCTGAGAGCAGATGGTGGCCCTTTCCTCTGACGACTTCAGGCTCTGCATAAATGCTGAGACAGGGTCACCGGGGAAGCTGGTTTCTCACTGAAGCAGAGCCAGGACTGCCCGTGCTCACACCTGAATGTGGGACCTTCCCTCCCAGTCCCTGGACATTTGTGCCTCGTGTGCCCGGCGCACCGTGGGCAGACTTGTGCCTCCACCACACACACGTGATCTCCCTGCTGCTGATGTAGCTATGAAAATACTGACGGGAAGACTCCTTTTCTTTGCCAGTAGCTACAGAATGGGCTTGGTAAAAACCTCTCACTTTGGCCACAGAACAGCACCTGCCTTGTGGGTCCCCCCCACTCAGGGATTCCTTTTTCTCTATCAACTTCGTTCTGGCCGAGGCAGCTGTCCCATGGCCTCTGCTCCAGGCTCAACACGTGGTGTCTTGAATCACGGCTCCACGGCAGCCAAATTAACTCACCTTTGTAAAGTCCTCATCTCTAAATCAAGGGTGAGGGACTTGGATCCTTAACTGGGTGTGTGGAGAATAACAACAACAACAACAGACCAGAAAGAACAATACTTCATATTTTTTTTTTTTATAATTTTATTGAATCATAATTCTGTACATTGGTGCAATCATAGGGCACGATTCATATACATTCAGAAATGTTTTGATCGTACTGTTACAGTTAGCCTTCATGGCATTTTCTTGATCACTATATAA
>CAUYON010125371.1:0-13695 GCA_963573935.1 Arctocebus calabarensis
TATTTAGAGAAAGAGTCTTACTATGTCACCCTGGGTAGAGTGTGGTGGCGTCACAGCTCACAGCAACCTCCAGCTCTTGGGCTTGGGCGATTCTCTTGCCTCAGTCTACCAAGTGGCAGGGACTACAGGCGCCCACTACAACGCCTGGCTATTTTTTGTTGTTGTTGTTTTTGTTGTTGCAATTGTCATTGTTGCTTAGCTGGCCTGGGCTGAGTTCGAACCCTCCAGCCCAAGTGTATATGGCCAGTGCCCTAACCACCAATGAGCTGTGGGTGCCAAGCCTCTTAGTCTTTTTTAAATGAAAAACTCTCTCTCTCTCTCTCTCTCTCTCTCTCTCTCATATAAGCAAAATTTCTAGTGTCTTACTTGTTGATTAAAACAATTAAGTTTAGCCCTATAAAATCTAGCTCATTGATTAAACATTTAAAATACATTCTCCTTATTGAAGGGAAAGTTCCCACACTTTAGCCCATGATAATCTTTTGCCAAAATAAAGACAAGAAAATGTCAATCCAGAGAGAAATAGTTCTGCGCAGTTTTTTATATGGCTGAAGATTGCCAGAGATCATTATAGGACTTAGCATCTGTTTTATGCACACACGTGGATTACACATGGATTATGAAGAGTCAACTGCATGCTAATTAATACCTCTGCTACTGTATCACAGGTTGGGCTCCCGAGATACATGGAGAAATTTATACTATGTAAATATCAGTGTTAATATTTTATTTCTGTTTGACAAAGTCTGAAAATATATATATTGAAGTGACACCAAGTGGCTACTTTGCAGATTAGCCACAAGAATCCTCAACATGGGGACACATTTGTACAGATACCCAAATCTATGACTTTTTCATCTATTTTATTTTAGTTTTTGTAGAAAATGCACATGTATGAAGCTTGCTGGGTAAGAAGCTTGCCTGTAGTGACCCCACTAAGTTTAAATGACCACATCTTTCCCCTTCCTTTTAGGAACAGGATAACAGTTTTTATTTAAAAACTCTCTCCCCAGTTTCCTGAGGTATTGATGCAACTTCCAGTCAGGGTACCTTGCATGACCTTTGGTGAAGAGTCAGGCCAGGCTGAGTTTCCAGCCTTAATATTTATCCCTTCTGAAGAATAAGGACAGAGAATATGAGGCATTGGGCAGCTCCAGCTACAGAGATCTAAATGGACTCTCCACTAAGTCCTGTTACCTCTAGTGAGACTTTGTTTTTTCTAAGAAACACACATGAGTTCAGTTAACTATTTTATCTAGCATTGTTTTTGTCAAATAGAAACCATATTCAGACTTAGTTTGGGGAGCGTTTATTCAAAAGGATTACTATAATTGGGTAAAAAGGAAGAGATGGTACCAATGCAATCAGAGGGCATTTATTCTTAATAGGGAGAATACTCAGACCATAAGATTTGCAAGCCTTCTCAAAGGACATGCAGAAAGGGTTTTTCCTTTAAATGGAGGAGTGAACAAGGTGAAAAAGTCCCTGGTGTGGGAAAGTGGGGCAAAAGAGTGGTTTGACGGGAGCAGGTCAGGGAATATTTCGCCCGGAGGAGAGACTACTCTCAGAGGGCCAGCAAGAAGGGATGGTTTAGTGCGCTGTGATGACAGTTCAGGAGTTCAGGAGCCTGGGGAGGGAGGGAAACTTCCCAGAGTTTGGTTAAGAAGCATGTTGTTAGACTGATCCTTGGTAACACATGGTTCAACTGATTATTCAAAATAGGGGAAAAAACAGGTATTTGGAGGGTCTGTATCTAATTTTGTCATAGGTAAACAAGGTAGGTGTCCATAAATTGTACCTAAGAGTTGAATGGTGAAGGGCAGTTCTTATAGTTACCTGTTTCCCAGAAAAAAAAAAAAAAAGGATTAGAGGATTCCTAAATGTTGCAATTCTCAGGTACCAAGGCTTGAGTAAAGTTTAACATTGCTGGTTTCTATTGCCTGCAACAAAATAATAGGAAGTAATGTACTATCTCAATTCCCAAATGATTTGATCTGAAGTTAACCGTAATATCATATGTCATTGGATGAGAATGCAAAAAAGAAAGGAAGAGAAGAAGGGAGGAAATCACGAAGGGAGGGAGGGATAGAGGGTGAAAAGAAGAGGAAGAAAGGGAGGAAGGAGAAAAGGAGAGTGGGAAGAAAACAGTCAAGCTAACCCTTCCCACATGAGCAGAGCTGGAAAGAATGGCAAGTCCACCCTGGGCGCCTATGAGAAAAGAATCTACTGCTCACCATCTAAAAGTATGCAAACCTGCACAGGCAAGCAAGGTCCCGTGTGACTGTTTAACAGGTTTTATCGTGCCTGCGAAATCTTTGGAGATGTTTGGCCTTTTCTCTACTGCATCACAGAGAAAGCCATCAAACGCCTTTCTTGCATGATCATTCTGGTACAAGAACTATATACATTCGATGTAATGAATTGTCCCAAATGCTTCATCTTCCCATATAAGAAAAGAAAGGACATGAATTGTATGTGCAATACACTGATAATAAAAAAAACTTTTATCTTGACTTTATTTTCTAGTCTCTCCTGCCAAACCTTGCACAGAGTTCTTGTAAGTTTCTCAATATCATTTCAAATATCGGTGCGTGCCAGATAACCCCGAAGGATGCCTGATGGGCATGCTGAATGATGATCCATAATCACTCTAGGAACAAAACAAAAGCCACTTAACACATAAATTCCTTTCCTTAATGAAACGGTATCATAGTACCACATCTTCATTGAAAAAGAAAGGTGTATGGAGCTCATCCTCATCTTTTTGCCATCATGGTGAATGTCCTTACTATAGCGATAGGTCAGCAAATGCAAAACTTGGTAAGAAGACTCAAGAGCCAACATAAGGCCAAGATTATTTTTAAAAGAAAGGAAAATAATCACACTTTATTTGAAATATTTATAAATTCCTCATTAAGATCTTTAAAAAGACACTGTTAAATTCCCACTTTTCTCCTAGAACATAACTCAATTGTTTCCGGCTTGGAATTTATGAACACCGCTCTTTGCCTATTTTATGGAGTCCTCACATGAACAGCAATCTGATTCTTTTAATAGCACCTCTTTATAGAGCACATCATTTCCATTTAACTCCTCTTGGACTGTGTGTTAAATCTGACTAAATCAATTTTAACAAGCCCCTTCTTCAGCTGTGAAGAGGCAATTAGCACCCTATGATGTCACCCAAATTCCCGTAATTGTAAAATGAATGTCTCCCATCTTTCTTCATAGATTTTTAAATTCTGACAATTTGGCATTGTTACCGATCCATTCGCAAATGGAATTTAATTTTTCTCTTAAAAAATGTGTCATTTCCCCTAAATTGTCTGAGTTATGTAAGAAAAGAAACTATCCTGATTCTCAGAGAAATATCTGTGAAATATTTCAGCTTTTATGATGCTCCTGCCTCAGAGGAACTCTCTATTAAAAACAGAGTTGACTAAGAGAACATGGAGTCTGGTTGACAGACACTCTCCTTTCTTTCGTGGTTTATCATGTTCGTCTTCCTAAGTGTAGACTCTTTTCACTAGTTACTTTTCGGTTTTCTGATTCCTTAATTCTGGTCTCATTACATTATGCTAATCCTCATCTTGATGAATTTGTTTCCCATTAGACCACATGCTGAAATAATCAAAATCCCTCTGAATTTTGGAGTCATGGTCTTTTTATCTCTCTCTTTGGTGGGTGCCTCCTCGATCATTTCAGGACGCAGATCTTTCCAATGACTAGTTTTCTCCCTCCCCATCTCAGCTGCTCCGATATCAAATGCAATGACAATAACAGTGAGTTTTTTGAAAATTTGATACCTTTTATTATTTAAAAGAGACCTTTTCACAAAACTTCCCTTCATTTTGAAGCTGAGTTAACACTGGTTTCAGTTTGGGAACAGATGTCACGTTATGTCAATTTTCTGTTCAGGGAAAATGGTGCATGTTTAGAAAGTAGATAATTACTACTGTAAACTAAAACTAAAATCCTGAGGACACCCCTGCTGACTAAACAAACCCCTCTCTTGACCAGGGTGATTTCAGGAAAAACTTAACACTGAGTTCTCAGCCGGGAAGGGAGGGGAGGTTGGGCAAGCTTCCTTACCGCCTCTCCCTTTTGAAGTTTAGACACAACTGACCAACAATCATGTTAAACTAAAAGTCACCAAACTAACAAAACAGGTTATTGGTGGCAATAATCGACACTAAATTACAAGTAGGACCCAGGGCCCTGCAAGGCAAATGTTAAGTCACACCTGCAAGCTGGCATCTGTAACAGAACGATCAAAATATTTCTGATTGTATATGAAGCACATTGTGCCCTATGATTGCACCAATGTACACAATTATGATTCAATAAAATTATAAAAAAAAAGATTACTTCAAGTATTCGAGTATATTATTGGGCTTCTGTATCTTAAAACCTTCCTTTCTATTGACTCCAAGATTTTAGATAAAGTTTTATTTCTTTGACCAACTGCCAGTTAAAAAAATAGCTGAAACCACCTATTGTAACCTATAAGCCTCTGCTTGAAGATGCCTCAACTTTCTGAGCTAAGTCAACATGTACTTTACTTGTGTTTATGATTTCACCTGCAATTCCTATCTCCCCACAATGTACAAAAACCAAATTCTAATCTGGCCACCTTGTGTGCACTTCCTGAGAATATCCTGACATCATGTTCCCTGGGATGAAGTCACTTACATTGGCTCAGAATAAACCTTTTCAAATTATTTCACAGAGTTTTTTTTTTTTGTACAATATGCTATAACTTACTTTCTATTTTTTGAAAGAGGAAAATACATACTATGGTATGTTTTATTTTCTTTGGAAAACAATAATAAAAATATTTTAAATACTTTGGCTGTTACACTAAAATTAGTAAAACTTATTACACATTTAAAAATGATAGAACATTGAATGAGTTTTGTCCGGTAGAGTCTGCAAGATGGAGAGAAGTGTAAGTGATGACCAGAGTGATTTAGTACCATCCTATATTCAATGGCATTAATAGTCTAATCGGAATAAAAGAAAAACTTATACATGGTATAAAAGTCCTCTTGAAAACCTTGGACTTTTTAGAAACTTCTTGAGTGAAGGAATGAAAGACAAGGGCAGCTAGTTCGTGACCAATCTCCTGAGAAATGTGGGTCTATGTGTTTACTAGGTTGCCAAGCCTTAAAATTTCTTCCCTCCATATAAACTGAATTCATTCACTTATGCTATGCTCAATCCATCTGAATTTGTATTAATTAAATATGTTCTGAATTAAATAAAAATTGTTTTTATTTAATGGGAACATTCTCATTCTATGAGTAACCCTATTTTGTGCAAATTATTTAATTTACATTTACTTTTATAAACGGGTATGACCAGAAGTACCAAGGAGATGGGATAGGAGAGAAGGATGTACTTTTGTAGTCTGAAGTGCCTGGGGGTGCAAAACCGGCAACATAGTGAGTCTCTGTCTCAAAAAAAAAAAAAAAATTCATTAAGCAAATGGCAGGACTAAACTGATCAAAACTTGCCAGTATCAGCTGAAACAAGGTTAGCTGTCTGGTGGAAACCATTCTAAACCTGCCACAGCCATTTGTAGAAAGGTTTCAATCACTTTCAGATGGCTTCAACTGATCTCACCTGATTTTGACAAGGTTGCATTGTATTTGACTGTTTTCACTTGGTCTTGATTGGCTTAGGCCAGTTTTAACTGGTTTTAGCCGGATTGGTACAGTTGTAGCCAGTTTTGACTGATTTCAGCATATTTCTGCTGTTTTAACAGTCTTTTTTCAGTTTCAGCTGGTTTTGACTGACTTCAAGGATTTTTAAAAGTTCTATGTTTAGTTTTTGAGGAACTTCCATATTATTCTCTACAGTAGCTGTATTAACTCACATTCCCACCAATAGTGCACAAGGCTTCTTGGTTCTCTAAATCCTTGCCAGCCTCTGTTATTCTCTGTCTTTTTCACATAAACCATTTTAATTGGGGTGAAATTATACCACCTTGTGGTTTTGATTTGCATTTCTGTCATTATTAGTTATATGTAGCATTTTTTTCTGTTGACAATTTGTATTTCTTCTTTTGAGAAATGTCTGTGTAGATCTTTTGCTGGTATTTAATTGGATTATTTAATTTTTGCTCTTGAGTTATTTGAGCTCCTTGTATATTTGGATTATTAATCACTTGTAGGATGGATAGTTTATAAATAATTTCTATCACCTTGTGGGTTGTTTGCTGTGCAGAAGCATGTGCCTTGGTAGAATCCTAATTGTCTATTTTTGCTTTAATTACCTGTGATATTGAAATCTTACACAGGAAATCGTTGCCTATACCAATATCCTAGAGCACTTCTTTTTTTTTTTTTTTTTTACAGTGTCAGGCTTTAGCTTCAAGTACTTAATCTATTTTGATTTAATTTTTACATATAATGGGAGGTGAGGAATTAGTTTAATTCTTCTTCATATAGCTATACAGTTTTCTCAGCACCATTTATTGAAAAGACTGTCCTTTTCCCATTGTAAGTTCTTGGTGCCTTTGTTTAATGAGCGGACTGCAAATGCATGTACTTATACCTAGGTTCTCTATGTGTTCCTTTGTCTCATGAATCTCACATTCTTGTGGGAGAGAAAACAGACTAAGAAAATAGTAAAGTCAATTATAATTATTTGACGATGTAATAAGGGCCATGTTCAAACCATGAACTCTATGAAAATGCAAGGTGGTAATTTGCTCTGCCCAAGGACTAAACAGGACTTTGTTTACAAAGGAAGTCAAGAAAACCCATACATTAATACATTTCAAAGGATAGTAAATTTTAGAAATGATGTGTTTATGTGTATGTGGAATTTATTTGCCCATAGGCCAATAACTAAATACTAATATTTCAATGGAAAGCCACCATCTTCTAGCTTTATCCTATGCCTGGCCAGTTAGATAGATCTATCCAATCCAGGTAGAGAAATCTACTGAGAGATTTCAGAAATGCAAATGCAGGAATTATTTGTTTTGTTCAGCTGATAACATAAAACCCTGGAGCTGTGTATACCATCAGAAGAAAACAACCCAAGGCTATAACAGCAGTGATATATGTGGAAAAATAGATGAAGCTGAACCATATTACTCAAGGTCCTGAATGTAACTATGAATAAAGCAAATTCCAATAAGAGTGATGTGACTTGGAAAAGAAAGTGTGTGCAAAAAATTCCTTATAGCTTACGGCCCTTTGAGTTGGGTCTCTCAGTTGGAGAGTGAAAAATGCTGAGTGTTAAAAGAAATTAATGATGAGTATCTCAATCTCAATGGGGAGTCAAAATGTAAAGAGCTAATGTTAACACCAACTGAACAAACAATAATTTTTTTTCCTCTACAAAAGAGCCTATATTTATAAAATGCTGTCACTACTAACACCTGGTGTATGCAATTTATTCTGCTTTTATAATATACCTACCAAAAATAAGACCCTTTTTATTCCTGCTTCTGTGTATCATCATCACTAAATTGATACTATTTTTGCTGATAAAAACCCTCTGAGGGACTCTGTATGCTTTATTTGTTTTGTGTCATGAACAGTATTTTTCCCCTTACAATTTCTCTTTTTTTCATCAACATGCCAGCAGTATTAAAGATGGATTGGTGTGATTCTATTCATTGGTACCTTTTGAAATGAAAGCTGCCACATTATAATTATTGGTGAGAAGGCCCCTGGTTGTGGAGTCGCTAGCCTTAGCAAAATAAAGATGGGTTTATTTAATCTCCCTCTTCAGCAAGCTACTTGTTTTATCATAGAATCGGGAAGCTACCTTTTAAAAAAGGGAACAGAATATAGACATAGCTAAGTAAAGATTTTCGTGTTTTAAGTGATAATAGAAATGTAAATTATACTGAATTGGAAATCTACAAGAAATGAACAATATCAGTAAAAACAATAAGAAGAGAAGGTAATAGAAGATATTTGTTACTATCCAATAGAATTTTTTGTTTGTTTGTTTGTTTAACATAATAAATCTTCTTTGGAAGTATAAGAGTGCCTTCAGTTACCAACACAAATAATTAATTATGGTTAATTCAATTAAACAATTATTAATTTTTACAGTAACTAGCTCAACAGGAATTGCTAAAATAAAACTTCTATACGCGATATGGTTGTAGCAGGTTATGGCTATAAGAATTTTAACATTATTTATTTGAAAGATAATTTTTCACAAGGGCCAGAGAAGGAAGCAGAATTAAGTATAACTGAAGAAAAATGTTTATACCAGCATCAGCTTAATTATGACAATTTAGAAAGTTGCTCATTGTAAACAAGGACTAAAAAGTACATCACAGCTAAGTAATAATGCTAAGTAATAATGCCAGTTGAGTTTATTCCAACAACTAATTACTAAGTAGTTATGTGAAACTCCATGTATTTACTGCTTTGTGTATGTGAGTGTGTGTGTGTGTGTGTGTGTGTTTGCTTTGTTTAGGTGAAGATTTCTTTTAGGAGGGAAATTATGGTGTATAGTCACACTACAATGGAAGATTTATTTCAATCAATCTAAATGGTAGTCATAATATGTGGCCCTATCCTACAACTAATCTAACCACAATCTGTTGTCAACTACTGTGACATTTCTTAGGCTAGATGCATGTATAGAACAAAGTTTAGCAAAAAATAAAGCTTTCTTTATTTTCAAACAAAACTCCAAATTCTCAATGAAACAGTAAGGTGAAACGCAGAAGTTTGGACCACTCAGATATTTTGACAGGGAGCCTTTCAAAGCCTGTGTTTTTCTATAACTGCTACAGTGATATTAGCAGACATTTTGTTTAGAGAAATTGGCAAGTGTAATGTGGGGAGTCCTGAGTCGTCTAAGGAAAAAAAAACACTCAGAAGCATTCAAATAATATTAGGAAATAGTACCTGAATTAAATAAAGAGCCTTCAGTTTCTAGAAGCCTTAATAGGTCTGTATGTTTCTTCCTTCCCACCTCTTGCACATACACACTCCCCTCCCCACTCCTCCCCTCCCCCTGGTAATCCTAAAATGAAGGCCCATCAAGCATATGGGATTTCTCCTGAGACATGGACTCACCATGGAAGCACTGTCTCTTGTGATGATGCTTCCTAGAAGTCAGACTGAAGACACGTTTTTAGGAAAATGGAACTTGGAATTCACTGCCAGATTGTTTGATTGGTGTATCGGTAAAACAAAGATATCCCCTTTGCCTTTTCAAATCCAATTCAAATGGCAATCCATACCTTGCTTTCCCTAATCATCTCTTTATGGTCATCTCTCCTTTCTCTAAATGTATTCAAGATTTAGCTGAATGTTCATGCTCAATTCCCTCCCTGCTCCAGAACAAAGATCAGAATCCCATCCCCTGCCTGCTTCCCTGACATGTTTCATTTTAACACCATTCCTCAATCCACTCATAGGTCCTTAGCTGCAGAGCCTAACTGAGCTCAGATTTCCTCTCCTTCTTCAGTCCCTAGAACACTTCGCTCATAATTTCAATTTCATGCATCCTGTTTTTGTCCTCAGCTTCCTTTACTCCATTTTTAAAGATATTAGGTCTAAGTTAAGGAAACTTTAAATAGGTTTATTAAACAATATAGCAGTATGATTTTGACCCACTCATTACTAGCTTTAATTTACCTCCAAGTTTGGACATGTTTCTTAAAATCAGTAACAGATACAAATGCACTTGCATCTATAATCACCTTCCAGGCCTACGTTCAAATTGGCAAAGAAAAAAATTAGTAGAAATAAGAAAAGGGCTGGACCTCTTATGAAGCTGTAATAATTCCTAACAATTACATGTTACTTACACTTTGCCAGACACTGCTCTAAGAGGTTTACCTATATTAACTTGTTTAATCATTTCAACAACTCTATATAATGAGTATAATAAAGGAAAAGTACCAGTTTCTTCCCTGTCTAATACGCCCACCACTGTCAGATTAATATTTCCAAATAATAGCTCAGAGTATAACATTCATCTCTATAAGCCTGAAATATTTTCCTATTGATTTATAAATAAATGCCTAAAATTCAGAGGCCTGTTTATTCTAACTTTCCTGACTTCTACTTCACTGTAAGTCCATACTTCATGCTTCCATCCCTAAGCATGTCCCATGCTTTTACACTTCCATGCCTTTTTCCCTACACTTCCATTTTCCTAGCTCTGAAAATGAAATTATACATAGCTTTTAGCTACCAGTTTTTGCTACATGTTTTTTTTGAAAGATTTTAATTAACCTGATCATATATAATCTTTCCATTTTTAAGACCTAATGTATTATTGTAAATTTCTTAGCCTGTACCATACTCCCTCTTGAAATGTAGCAATTTATGTTTTATTCCATCATGGTGAAAATGCAATGAAGACAAATATGTGCAATTTTCCTTTCTTTTTTCAGAGCAGAATGAAATAAATTGATGAATATAAAATGATTAGAACAGCATCTTGCCTGTGGTAAATGCCCAATGAATGTGAGGTATTATTAGCTAGAGAAGCTATTGAATTTTCATGAGAACTTGAGTGGCGCCACAGTCCTTTGACTTCCCTGTCATTACTCCCATCTGAGAAGTGAAAAAGCTATATCTCAGATAAGCTAAATTACATTTTCATATCTATATACCACAAGTAGTAGCAGTACATGCAAGGTTTTGAACCCAGATCTTTTTTTCTGTGATGAGCAGGTCTATGCAAACCTACCCCCGAAATCCAGGGAAGCTGAGAGGTTGATGAAAAAAACTAACATATCCAATTTCTCAGAAAAATTTTTAATAAAGACTTAGGAACAGAATCCAGGCTTCAGGTACCTACTGGAGGGTGGATCTCCACACCACTCCCCCTAGAACTTGGGCTTGGGTAGAATACGGAAGAAATGCATAGGAAAATTAAAATTGACCCCTTTGGGAAAGCCAGGAATGTTAATGTGAATCTGCCAAAGAGCTGGATTTATGGTCAGGATTGTTTAGACCTGAGATCAGGATTCAGGGTAACAGTAGATTAAGTAGAAATTTTAGAGACATTCCAGAACAAAGGACAACCAGAAGTCATCATGATGGATCAGTATCCATGATGGAGTGACCCACAAAGACTAACGTGGTCCTTGTTACATTCTGCTATTTGTCAACAAAGTGGTGCTCATTTGTTAAATTTATGGCTGGATTCTGGGGCTAAAATCAGGAATAATGAATTGTTAATTTAAAACTTTAATATCAGGCCAATTTGGGCTTAATTGGTTACAAATAAAGTTTGATTGAGACACAGCCATACCCATTTGTTTACATATTGCCTATGGTTACTTTCGTGGTGGAGTTTATAAAATGATTAGAACAGTAGCTTATTTGACAGTTGTGACAGAGACTCCAATATCCTAAAATATTTCCCATCTGACCATTTGCATAAAAAAATTCTGATCTTTGGTTTATGTCAGTAATTTTCAACTCTGGTGGATATTAGAATTATGTGCCATGAGGTCCTTCCTACCTTTTGAGATTCTTATGGAGTTTATCTAGAATGGGAAGTTGGGCTTGTGTGGTTTTTAAAAATTCACTCAGGTAATTTTAATGTGCAGTCAGGCTTAAAAATCACAGGTAAGAAATGCCTTTAAAGTAATTGTGATGCTAACTGAAGCCACAGGATAGGAAATTAGAAAATATGGCCAACTCGTATTCAGAATTTTGTAATATGCCTAGTTGGTAAAGATATTGGCATGATTGAGTGATTTCATGAGGCTAACAATGCATAAGCACTAATTATCTGCCTCTGATAACGAAAGTCATTGGAAAGAAGAGAGATTGGCCTCCTGATAAATGCTGGGCTATTTCTAACACCTACTTCATTTCCCTAAACAAAACTACATTTTCTTGAAAAGAATCAGACAAAGGGAGTTAATTAGAAGATTAATTGTGCCTTGATTAGAAACCTCACTTGCTGAAAAATACAGAAAGCCACTTACATTAAAAACAATTGAAACAAGTGGAATGCAACCATGGCACACTTTTGTTGTCAATTATCTACTTAATTAGCTTATAACCATAGCCACTGTTATCATGTACTTCTCATAAACAAGATTCTTAAATAAGTACATACACGAAATCTCTACCAGAGGATTTATAAATGATGTAATTGCAGTTTTTTTGTTCTCTGTGTGTGTGTGTGTGTGTGTGTGAGAGAGAGAGAGAGAGAGAGAGAGAGAAAGAGAACTACTTAAACACTACTGAGATTAAATTCTGTAGTCTACTCTTAATTTTATAGCCACTCATGGTGGTCTCCATTAATTATGAAAATAAATAAAAAGAGGGATTAACCCTTGAAAGGAATGTACCTAGGGTTTTCAACCATACCCAGTTCATGAGAGGTACACCACTTAATCCTTCCTACAGGGATTGGGGGATTCCAAAATAGGTAGGATACTAGGAAGAATAGCTAGACTATGGAACAACCAGGGCTTTGAGTTTGCTACCCCATGTCATTGCAACAGTTACGGTGGCCAGAAAGAAATCACACCAAAGGTATCACTACTGCTCTTCTAACTCACTTTGTGGACATATCTGTGATCCTCCAGGACATTAAGCCTATACCTGTAAGGTCCTCACAGAGGGTTGAATCCTGTGTCACTGAAAAGAGAGGTCACCAGAGTAATGTGGAAAATAATGTTAATAGAAATAATTATATTTTCCCAATTCTTGCCAACCTGTATAGCAGGATCTTCTCTCTCTCAGAAGTAATGGATATAACAATCTACCCCATCTTGCCTCTCTTAATAGCTTTTCCTCATGAAGGTGGAATTCTTTATCTGAACGGTGAGACTGCCCACATATAGTTGCCATTGGTCTTTATTTCTCTTTTGGGCAGAACTAATATGTTAAAGGTTCAGTGTGCCACTTGAATTTTAGAATTTTGGCTTTTCTATGCTTGACAAGGACTGAGGTTGGCTACTACCTTCTAGGCAGCCAGCTGGGTAAGTGTTCTATGGATCTAATTTTTCCACTTGAATTTTAGACTTGGGGAGGGAATAAAATGGCATAGAAGCCTAATCTAAATTCTTATTCCTTCTATGATCTTTAATCAAAGTAGGCAGAAATGGTGCTGGAAGATGGCGGCGGAGACGGTCCCATAGCCCATCTCTCCCTGGTCAGCAGGTGAGAGGGTAGGAGCTCTGGATCTTTCCCCATGTGAACTATTGGAGTGGACAGGCAGCTGGTGAGACACAGAGATCGGGAGGATTGGCGCGTTTGAAATATAGTTCTTAACCGTGGAAACTGTTGCAAACTACTTTCCCCTGCCCGGCAGAGGGGCAGCCAGCCCATCACACAGGGAGGACAGCAGGTCCCAACCCATAAGCTCTAATTGGAGAAAATTCCACTGAAGCATGGAACTCAGAGTTTGACGATCAGAAAGGGGCGCTGCTAGGAACCACGGAGACCCGGGCAGCCCTGGCGTGAGCCGAGGGGTCCGGACTCTGCCAGACTGACACATTGGAATGTCCAAAATGGCGAGCACCTTTTCCCCAGATCAATGAGAGAGAGAAAGAATGGGTGACCAACCAGCGTTACACTAGGCGGGGACCTTAGTGAAGCCTGAGAGGGGCGGAAAAGACACTTTGAGCCATGGAAGTTGGCGAGGAGGGCCCCCGGGGACTTCAGCTTGAGAATAACTGAAATTCAAGTTCCCACCAACAGCTCCGCAAAGCCCCCTCCCCTCCAGCCTTCA
>CAUYON010125373.1:0-14295 GCA_963573935.1 Arctocebus calabarensis
TTTGATGTGTTGCTGGATTCTGTTTGCTAGGATCTTGTTGAATATTTTTACATCAATATTAATTATTGATCGGTCTGTTATTTTCTTTTCTTGTTGCGACTTTTCCTGGTTTGGGGATCAAAGTGATGTTTGTTTCATAGAGTGTGTTGAGTAGTATTCCTTCTTTTTCTATATTTTGGAAAAGGTTGAGTAATATAGGTACTAGTTCCTCTTTAAAGGTTTGGTAGAATTCTTATGTGAAGCCATGTGGTCCCAGGCTTTTCTTTCTACGGAGATTTTGTGTAGTTGCTGCTATTTTAGAACTTGATATGGGCCTGTTCAACATTTCCACTTCATTCTGGCTAAGTCTTAGAAGGTGACATGCTTCCAAGTATTAATCAATTTCCTTCGGATTTTCATTGCTAAGAATAAAGTTTCTTGTAATATTCATTAAGGATTTAATGAATTTCTGAGAAGTCTGTTGTTATTTCATCTTTATCATTTCTGATTGATGAAATTAGAGATTTTACTCTTTTTTTCCTGGTTAGGTTAGCTAATAGTTTATTTTATTGGCCTTTTCAAAAAAACAGCTTTTTGATTTATTGATCTGTTGCATAATCCTTTTGTTTTCAATTTCATTTAATTCTGCTCTAATTTTGGTTATTTCTTTTCTTCTGTTGGGTTTAGGACTAGAACGTTCTTCTTTTTCTAGTTGGTTGAGATGGCCCACTAAGTTGTTAACTTCCTCTCTTTCTGAGATCTTGAGGAAAACTTGCAGTGCTATAAATTTCCTTCTTAGTGCTACCTTTGCAGTATCACAGAGGTTCTGATAATTCATGTCTTTATTGTCATTTTGTTCCCAAAATTTGGTAATTTCCTTCTTAATCTCGTCTACTACCTAGCTATCATTCAGCATAAGGATATTTAGCTTCCATGTTTTTGTATGAGTATGCAGATTACTGTTGTTACTGAGCTCAACTTTTATTCCATGATGGTCTGAGAAAATACAAGGAAGAATTTCTATTCTTTTAAATTTGCTAAGGTTAGATTTGTGACCTAAGATGTGATCAATTTTGGAGTATGTTCCATGGGCTGATGAGAAGAATATGTGTTCAGTTTTGTTAGGAAGAAATGTTCTATAGATTTCTGTTAAATCCAAGTGTTGAATGATTAAGTTTAAATCTAAGATTTCTTTCCTTAGCCTCTTACTGGAGGATCTATCCAGAACTGTTAAAGGGGTGTTAAAATCTCCAACTACTATGGAGCTGGAGGAAATCAAGTTACTTATGTCTTTTAGAGTTTCTCTTATAAATTGAGGTGCATTATTTTTCAGTGCATAAATATTAATAATTGAAATCTCATCATGTTGAGTATTGCCCTTAATGAATATGAAGTGACTATCCTTATCCTTCCTTATTGTTGTTGGTTTAAAGCCTATTGCATCTGCAAATAAAATTGAAACACCTGCTTTTTTCTATTTTCCATTTGCCTGGAATATAGTTGACCATCCCTTCACCCTGAGTCTATACTTATCTTTTAAAGTAAGATGAGAGTATTGTATGCCTCAGATATCTGGCCTGAGTTTTTGTACCCAGTCAGCTAGCCTGTGCCTCTTTAGAGGACAATTTAAGCCATTCACATTAATTGAGAATATTGATTGGCCTGGTAGAATTTTGGGTATCGAGTCTTTCCGAAAGTCCAGTGGACATTTTTATTATTATTATTATTTTTTTGATACAAAGCCTCAAGCTGTCTCCCTGGGTAGAGTGCTGTGGCATCACAGCTCACACAACCTCCAATTCCTGGGCTCAGGCAAGTCTCCTGCTCTGCACTCCCAAGTAGCTGGGACCACAGGCATCCGCCACAATGCCCAGCCATTTTTTGGTTGTAGCCATCATTGTTGTTTGGTGGGCTCAGGCTGGATTCAAACCCACCAGCTCAGGTGTACGTGGCTGGTACTTTAGCCTGTTGAGCCACAGGTGCCAAGCTGCCAGTGGGCATTTTTCATCCTTTCACTACTGTGGAAGTTGGAATTTGATCAAAAGTTACTGAATAAGTTTATTTTTGTGGTGGTGGAGTGCACTGGTAATTATGGAGAACAGGTCTGAGAATATCCTGGCGAGCTGGTTTTGTTGTGGCAAATGTCTTCAACCTGTCAATGTCATTAATGCATTTAATTTTTCTACCATAAATTAAACTCAGTTTAGCTGCATACAGGATCCTGGGTTCAAAGGTATTTTGTTTTAGTAGATTAAAAGTTGATGACCACCCCTCCTTCTCACTTGAAAGGTTTCAGCAGAGAGATCCGCAGTCATTCTAGTACTCTTCTCCTTATAGGTTATGTGTTTTTTTTTTTTATTATTTACATCTGGCTGCTTTCAGAATGTTCTCCTTCATATTAACTTTAGTGAAGTTAATTAATATGTGCCTGGGGGATGGTCTTATTCAGATTGAGTCGTGCTGCGGTTCTGAAACTGTCTGCTATCTGAGTTTCAGAATATCTTGGCATGTCTGAAAAGTTCTCTTTCACAATCTCATAAATAAGAGCCTTTGTGCCTTGCGAAGCCACTTCTTCACCTTCAGGGATCCCATTGAGGCAAATACTGGTTTTCTTTGAATTATCCCAGAGCTTTCTGAGAGATTGATCTTTTTGTGTTCTCCACTTCTCTTCCTCTTTGAGTGTTTGGGAGCATTCAAAAGCTTTGTCTTTGATGTCAGAAATCCTTTCTTCAACCTTCTCTATTCTGCTACTGAGGGATTCTAGTGTATTTCTCACATCTTGTAAGGCTGCAACTTGTTAACTTGTTTTCTCAATGTGTCTAAATCTTTGCTGATTTTGTCTTTGAATTCATTGAATTCTTGAGACATCTTTTGAATTATTCATAGAATTTCTAACTCCAACTTTACCTACATTCTGTTGATCTTATTTGCCATCCAAATTCTAAATTCTATTTCTGACACTTCAGCCATCTGTTCGTGCATGGGATCCTCTGTTTTGGCTGGTTTGTCATTCTTTGTGGGAGTTTATAGGTGAAAAGCCTGTAAGTAAACCCTTAAATGGTTCCATTTTGTGAAGGCAAGTTTAAAGTCTTTTGTGAGTTAGAAAGGAAAAAATATTGAAATAAACTCCACATGTAGCTTAGAACCTTATCGTGTAAAAGTGAGTTAGGATGGAGCTTCATGGAGACAGGTCTGCAAACAGACAGCTGTATATCTTGGGATTTTCCAGGCTATGTAGCCTTAAGATGATTAACTGCCTCCAAATGGGTGTTAAAGAATCAAGCTTTTAAACTGCTTATTTCCCCAAAATCTTGTTTTGTGGGTTTGTTTTTGATTATTTAGCATAAGAATAACTTTAGTGAAGTAGTTATCAGTTAAGCCGGTTAAACCTTAGCCCATAAGGATAGCTTTACATAATGTTAGTAAAATGGTTATCAGTTAATCTGATTTATCCGTAAGCCTGTACATACCAGGCAGTAAGAGGCCTGTGGCCAGGTTTAAGTCATATGTTTATTGATTAATTTATGTGCCTATATAAGCTTTAGTGAAAGAAATAAAGATTGCCGTTTGCCATGAGAGTGTAAGTGCGCCTCCTTATTACTCAGACTATTTCATTGCAGGACTCATTCCTCTGCATCACCAATCATTTGGGGGATTTTCATGCAATAGGAGTTGGACTGTTGTGATTGTTCATGTTGCCAGAGTTTTTCCACTGATTCTGCCGCATGTTTTTCACTGTTTAGCTAGATTCACAGGTAAGGTGAAATTGGATCTGAGACTTTTTAGGGTTGTGGTTGACCAGACCTTCACAAAGGAACTGGGACAAGTGATTGCAGCTGTTTTGCAAAGGACCTGTACATTACTATAGTCTGTGACTCTAGAGGCCTGCTTGGTGTAGTGGGGGTAGGTGTCTCTTCTTGTATTCTGCTGATCTCTGTCCAATCCTAGTGAATCAGTGACTCTGGGTTGCAGTCTCAGCTTTGGAGAAATACAAGCAACTAGGACATCTCATCCCCTACAGGTAATACCTGGAAAAGGAAAATCAAACCTTTCCACTACAACAAAACCAGGGTACCACCTTGGAGTGTCCTCAGGTGATTTGTCCCATTCAAGAGTTCCAAATCAATTATCCCAAACAGCACCCACTCTCTAGCTGGAGAGTTTAAAAGGTCTCCAGCAAATAGATATTAGGAGTCTACTGGTAGCTCAAGTGTGGCTCAAGAGCACCTCTGGTGCTCTAAGGAGTCAAAAAGGCCCATCTGGTAGAAGGTTTGGAGCACAGGGTTGATGCCTCTTTCCCCACCTTGCTCACCCTTCACCACCAGACTTCGCTAACCCCAGTCTCTTGTAGCCCCACTGGCAGTCTCTGTTAACCCAGTCTCTGTGGCCCTGTTCTGTCCAATAAGCAAATGTGCCAGGGCTATGTGCCTGCCATAGTCAAAGGAAGGGCACTGCCGC
The DNA here is from genome assembly GCA_963573935.1 of Arctocebus calabarensis. Classification (NCBI taxonomy): domain Eukaryota; kingdom Metazoa; phylum Chordata; class Mammalia; order Primates; family Lorisidae; genus Arctocebus; species Arctocebus calabarensis. The sequence goes on from CAUYON010125373.1 coordinate 4,438, forward strand.
CTCCTTGTTCTTCACACCCTCTACCACCATCCTGCAGGGAAAGCTGAAGTCTGTCTGCCTCTGGCACTCCACCTGAGTGCAACCTAAATCTGAGGCTATCCAGAAACCAAAAGAATTTCTCCCTCACCCACTGCACCTTTGTTGCCACTGTTCTGCAACTCTGGTACCCCTATAGGGTGAGGTCTGGTTTTCTCTGGCAGACCACAGAGTTGGGGAGATGTCTGTCCAAAATTAGACCCCAGCAGGATCACTCTATTAATGATGTTGTTGGGTGGGAGGTGTCTCCACTTGGATTCGTGCACCTCAGCAGTTCCCAAGTCTCCACCCATAGTGCAGAGACTCAAGCCTCCACCCACTGTTGAGATACACTTTCTCAGGGCCAGTTCAGTCACCTTTCCCTCTATGTCTTTCTGTACTGTTACTGGATTCACAGATACAGCACAGCTGCACTGCCTCCATTTATGCAATGCCCAGTCCTAGCCAAGAAGTGCAGACATTTTGGTCTCTGCAGAGTTGGACTTGTAGACCACCAGGCCAGGGGGGAAGGTTAGACTGGAAGTTCAAAGTGGGAAGGAAAATATTTGTTCAAACTTCCTGCCAGACAAGGGAATTCCTGGGCTGACCTCATGGGCTCTCTGGAGAAGGAGTCCCAGTTTCCAGCCATTCTCTCTGGTGGGGTGAGGGAGAAGAACCTCAGTTCATCACTCACTAGTAGAGATCCCACATCAAGCTAGCAACTCTCTTAGGTGAGGGGATGGACCCACATCCTCTTTGGATGAGATATGTACCTGAAATTTGTTTCCTTGGAGTTGAAGCTTGCTTTGGCAGGGAAGACGTGCAATTATCTATCTCTTCTCTCAGCTCGGCTCCCCTCCTTTGACTTTATTGGGTTCTTTCTGGCCATTATCTCTCCCTCTGGACTGAAGTTTCTGTTGAAAGCTGGCTCCAGTCAACCATTGTCCCCTATTCCCCTTTGTTCTTATTGAATGTGAAAATTGGAATTAGAGAAAGTAGCCAACCCGAGGATTTAGCAAAACACAAAACACAAAACACATTGAAACCCAATGAGCAAATAAACAGACAAAAAGGCTACCAGACTCACAAGCACACAGATGCATGGACAATCAGAAACAAATAAGTATACAGACAAAAAACAACAACAAAAATGATGATAATCATAAAGTAATTACAAAAACTAAAAATCTGATGTAAGCACTCTCAGCAACCATAAGATGGGAAGAAGAGGAAGAGAAAAAAATAGTATTAATAAAAAAAGTTAACAATAACTCCTACAAGAAAAGGATGAAAAAAGAGAAGAAAAGAAAAAAAGGCACCAATCATAAAAATATTATTCATATATCTGTGTGTGTGTGTGTGTGTGTGTGTGTGTGTGTGTGTGTGTGTAAACATACAACTCTACCCATAACGTTGGGGACAACTTTAGTAGGAATATATTTATATTGCAATATACTTTCTGGACTCCAGGTGGTATTGTGAGTGATTTCTAGGCTTATACCTGATTCACGGTTTACACTGTTACCATAGTTACCATGGTTACCTGGCCCATAGGAGGAGGTGCTGTGGCATTTGCCATTTCTGATATTTCAAAATATGTGTTTCCTGACTGACTGTCCAACCTTGGCTGTCCCACCCCAGATGGCACCCCTATCCAAGCTCCAAATTCGGTGCAGGACTCCACACTTTACCAATCTTTCAACTCAGCTCCCATGTTCCCCACGGACTGGGAACTGTAATATTCCATGGGAGAGGGGCTGGTTGTCACTGGTGCTGTCACCTCACCAGCAGTGCCATGACTTCTCCATCAGTCTCCATGGCTCGGGATTACACTTCTGAGTCCAGCAACCCACCAGTTCACAGCACATCCCCAACTGCCAGTCTGTACCCATATTCCCCACCAGGAATGATCTAGTCCATTCATTCACACCTACTGTTTTGGGAAAAGATGCCGTGGCAGTCGCTATTTCCAACATTTCAGAGAATGTGTCCATTCCTAGGTGGGATTCTTTCCTCTTAATTTTCTATCAGATTGCCTAGGCCTATGCTGCTCAGAATGGCACCACTTTCTAGTTGCCAAACTCTGGTCAGAAGTCCACACTTCACTGATCTTTTCACAAAACACCCAGTTTCCCTATGAACTAGGAACTGTAGTCCCCCCTCCTGGAGGGGCTTGATGCTGCCACTCCAGCCACTAGCTGCTGGTGCCACTTCAGCAATGGCACTGAAATTTCTCCAACAGACTACGCAGCTCTGGTTACACTTCAAGTCCAGCAATCCACCATTTCGCTACATACCCCTAGCTGCCTGTCTACACCAACACTCCATGCGGAGAAAGATCTAACCCCCTCACTCTCACCTGATGATGTGAGAGAGCTGGGCTAAACCCAGATGTTTCTTACATCACCTTAATTTCACCTAATTTACTGTTTTATAGTAAATATTCACTAAATTGAAATATCCTGATAATTCTGTACCTGACTCATTTATACATCACCAGAATGTGGTGCTGAGTTCAGCACTTATAAGTGTTCAAGAAATGGTTAATAAGTAAATGAATGAAGTAGACGAATCATTCAGGAAACATTTCATTTACTTTATCCTCATTTTTATTCTATGATATACTCAGAGCTTTTCTATGGATCCATAAATACATATTGAAATTTAATATATAATTTTGGGAACCCATGTGCTAGTCAGTAAACTTTATAATTCTTGTAGTTTAGCTTAAAGAAGATAAAATTGTAAACAAATGACTTTCAATTCACACTAGTATTTCACCAGAATTTATCAGTAAATATTTATAATACCTAATCTGAAAATGTAATAGTTGATAATTAATTATGTCTTAATTCAGAAACTTGTTAATTTACTATTCCATTTGAACGTAGTAAAGGGAGAGGAATAAAAAATTAATTATAATTTGCTGGAAGATTACTGGATTCTTGTCTGTGTGATTCACACTTTAATGTGGATTCTGAAAAAGAATGACTTAATGAATTTACATAATTCTCTGTATCGAACAGAAAAAAAGGGGGATGTTCTTTGTTTCATTTTGATCCTTTTTTTTAATAAAAAGGGAAAATAGAGTGATTGGGTTATGCCATGTAGATAAAGTCAAAATAAGTAAAATAGAAGACAGTTCAGAATTGGTATCTTAGAGTTACTGGCCGAGCAGAAGTGTAATGTACTCAGAGTTGGTTGATTGGGTTATTTAACTCCCACTTAGCTCTGCTTCTCTCCAGCTGGACTTTGTGGGCCAGGAACTACTTTATCTGGTATAATTATGTCCCTTTCTCATTCTTTTCTTAATCTTCATTAAGACCAAAATCTAAAACTTTTGATCAAGTGAAATAGGGAACCTGATTTACTTCTGAGGCTAGATCTATGTCTAAGTAAAAAATACATTAAGTTGGACCTGATGAAAACAGTTGTTGTAAGATGTATAACTACTCATAAAATATTGTGTTGTAACCAATTTACTGTGCATGCTCTAAATCCACAAATAATGATAGGCCTAAAAGGACATTTATGATTTAGAAATGTTAAGTATGTTGAAAAAAAAGGATATTCGTATTTAGTATATTTCAGTCCCACTACTCTAATCTTATATGAATTCCATATGCACTACACTGGCATATTTTAAAATGGGATTTATTAGTCAACTACATTAATATCACCTGCGATACATACTTCTAATATTTATTCTCAGGTCACCTTCAGACTTAACTGAATGTGACTTTCTGACTCTGCTTTGTTTTTGTTTTGTTTTGATGACTTGTTTTGATGGTAAATGTCAATTCAGGAATTTGTGTGAAATAACGTTAAGACCATCACATAGTTCCATAATTTTTTTTTTTTTTTTTGCAGTTTTTGGGTGGGGCTGGGTTTGAACTTGCCACCTCCAGCATTTGGGGCCAGCTCCTTTGAGCCACAGGTGCTGCTCTTCCATAATTTTTTTTAGCTTTATACACCTCTTTATAGGTTATAATGCACCAATAATTTTTAGTGATAAGAGACAAAAGGAAAGTAGAGAAATCTTTGTTCTTTTCAGGTATTGGATGCCTCTAATGTCGTTTCCCTCTCCTTTGACAGAGATAGATGAAGAAACAAAGATTTAATCTGCTGTTGTTAACACATTCTTCCATGAAGCTCCTATTTCAGCATCTATTTATCAGAAACTGATAGATATATATTTAATATGAGGTTCAATATATATTTCAACATATCCCCAAAGTTCTGGGATACTTAATTCTTAGTTTTAGAACATAAACATGTATGTAGGTCACTATGAAAATTTTGAGACAGACCATGTTGACAGCTTCCTTTCTGATTTACTGTGCAAGTTTCAACTAGCATGGCTTATCGGTGTCACTGGGAGGCTTCATTTATTTCTGTATGTGAAGATTTTATTTTTCTAGCTTTTGTGTATCTCAAAATTTTCATAATGACCCTTGAATGTTAGACAACAATGCATTCAGTACATTTTTAAGATGCTTATAATGATCCCTGTATTGGAAAGATGTCCCTGCTCTCTGTACTACATGGGTGACTGAAGGAGTGAGGTAGAGAGTATTTAGTATCTAATATTTGCTTTCATTCTATCATTCAGCAAGTAGCACTGAGTGTCTGAATGACTTACTTTGTGCGGGGGAATGTATTAAGGACTGATAATAAAAAGACAAAACATGGCAAATGTCCTCAAAGATCTGGCAAGTTTTATTGAGGAGACAAACAAGATGACAAAACAAAAATGCAGTGCAGAAATATGGGGAAATGAATGGTATCATGTGAGCAAAAAAGGGAGACAGAAAACTCAGATGTGAGAAGCAATGGCCCAAGGTTAGAATATAATGTAGGGAGTGATAATGAATAAGAGAGTTCTGGGATCTGAATGCTTTAATAATTTGAATGCTGCATTACACAGCTTACAATTTGTCTTGAGGATTATAGGAGCAATTTTGAGAAACAATAATGTGATCCTATTTGTGTATTTCCTAAAGAGTAAAGATTGAATTCACAGATACCAGTTAGGAAGAGTTTGCAGTGAGAATTATAGAAGTGAGCACTTTCAAGAGATATTAATGAGGCACAATACAAAGAACCTCATGATTAATAAGAATTGTCATATATGAGCAGCAAGAGCTTAGAATCCCTCATTTTATCTAAAGCATTTGAATGGACGATTGTACCATTCACTCAGATATGTAAGTCTGGGAGACAGGTAACACAACACTGGAAAAGGATCATTTCTGTAGAATTACTGAGCCATAAACCTGGATTCCGGAGAGTCCCTTTATAAAGATAGTGATCCAGGTTCCATTAGGGAAGATCTTTTGCTGATGCCTTACCTGCAATAAAGGAAAGGAAATCTATGCCAAGTACTCCAGGGGTAGTCATAGGAAAAAGCCACAAACCTTAGTGTGTACTAACAATTATCAGCTATGTGAGGAAAAAAAGAGATGAGTCCAGAGACAATTAGACAAAGCATCATAAGAAAAAGGAGCCTGAGCATGAAAGGCATTTAAGTTTTAGGAAAAATGTGTGCTTTTAAATAAAATGAGAAGAAAGTAAGTTTGAGAAAACAACAAAGACCTGTTAAGGTTTTCTTTTTTTTTCTTTTTTTCTTTTTTTTTTTTTTCTACACAATCTAGCTAGTTTCAAAGTAGCAGCTGTTAAATTGAGAAGACTGGAAAGGATGCAAATAAAAGATGTAGATATAAGAAATATTGATATATTGACCAGCACAGGGAACCAAGTGGGAACAGATAGATCAGAAGCCCATTAAATTCTGAGAAGAACTGCATTGTCGAAGGATGTAAGAGTCCAGTTTCTAAAAATTTGTTTAAGAAAAATTAATCTGAAGTGTGGCCCGAAGAAGTATTACTCTCCTCATTAAAGAGCAAGGTGAAGGTTTATTTAAAAAAAAAAAAAATTTGAAGGAGAGTTCTTCTCAAAGAACAAAAATGGCCCTAATTAGAGAGCTCCACTAGCTGTCAGGGCAGGGGCCCCACACTTACCTGATAAGATTCCAGCAGTGTGTAAAACTCCCGAAAATCATCCTATCTCTTCCTTTAAGATTAGAAGTTTCTATGGTAGCTATCTTCTCCTTGTATACTATGGTGTGTTGGTCAGATGCAGTTTTGGGGCTCTCTAGATCACTACTAATTGGTTACACAAAGAGGAACTACATTCTGACTTAGAAAGTACTGTGCATGTCCTAAGAGATCTTGACCATAACTTGAAGGCATTACTAAATAGTCATATTTTAGTTTTTCTCCTTTGGAACTGAGTATACTCCATACATGGAAATAAAGAATGAGGTGGATATTTAGACCACAGAATAAACTGGTGAACCATCCAGCCTGTTTTCTCTTAATCACAGACTGAGTTAACCTCCATTTGAACACTATTGTCTCTGTCACTTTATGGTTTTCTTAGAGGTCATGTAAAAGCCAGCAGTGCCACAAGGTAGAAAGCATCTTGTACCTGATTGTAAGGAGTAGGGACTCTCAGTAATTGAATTTATAACTTGAGTGAAGTCATTATGAAGTTAGAAATGTATGTTACATATACTTAAAGTAGCCTATCGGGACAAGTTACTAGCAACTTCCAGACCTCAACACCTACATCTCAGTAACTTATGGTCTAGCTACAAGCATTTATACAAAGTACTGTATTTTTTTATTTTTCATTACAAATTGCACTGTTCTGTGTGGTTAATCAATGTTCAAAGATTTTTTCTAAAAAAACAGACACTGAAAAATGAAGTTAATAATTTTCATGTAATTATATATTAAATATCTAATTTGACATTAATTTCAAGAATAAGAATAGCCAAATTAATATATGACTTTAATGATATTAGATAATTAAATTCCACAGTTTAAACTAATTAGTGCATTATTCATGATATAGCCTTTAAAAAAATTGTTCTTTTTATATAAGAGAAAGCAATGTAATTTAATAAAAGGAAGAAAGTGGCCTTCATCTTTGTCTTTGTTATTTGAAGTTTCACTACTTTTGATAAATAATCCTCTTTCAGAAGCTGGATTTCACTTACTACAATAAATTAGGTTAGAAATACTTGTCTTTTATAAGGTTTTGATAATATAATCAATGAAAATTCCCAGCCTCATAGCCATTCTACCCGAAACACTTACATCCTTTGTATTACCCATTTTTTTTCACGCTCAGTAGTAGTTATAACTATGAATTAAATTCATTTTTATAAAACCATCCTCAATAACATCAGATGTAGTAATGCAGACAATGGTAAAGCTATAGATAAGTCTATTTGTGTAAAATGTAGACTTCTAGGATAGGAAGAAAATATTCATGCAGCATCAATCCTACATATGATTTTATATTTTATATAGTGAATTAGCTCTAACACTATTATCCATTAAGTAGCTTGCTTGTTCTGTGAAGTATTGAATAATTCTATGTGTTATAATTTTTTTATTAAATCATAACTGTAAATTAGTACATTTATGGGGTGCAATGTGCTGATTTTATATATAGTTTGGAATACTCACATCAAACCGGTACATAGTTTCCACCTCACTGAATTATTTGTTGTGTTAAGACATTTAGAGACTTTACATGTGCCCTTGCATTGTGCACAATAGGTGGCATCCCGCCAATTACCCTCCCTCCACTCAGTCTCCCTTTCCCTTCCCCTCACTCTTTTCTTCCCTCCTTCATAATGGCCTATAGTTGTGTTTTATCATTTGTATGAAAGTGTGGGTGAGTATATAATGGTTTCATATACACCATGCCCAAGTTGGTTTTTTCTCAGTGTTACATCTAGACATATAATACACCACATAAACAAAGTAAAAAACAAAGACTATGTGATTCTCTCAATTGATGTAGAAAAAGCTTTTGATAATATCCAGCATACTTTCATGATCAGAACACTAAAGAAAATAAGCGTAGATGGGTCATTTCTTAAACAGATAGAAGACATCTACAGCAAACCACAGCCAATATCATATTGAATGGAATAAAATTGAAAATATTTCCACTCAGATCTGAAACTAGACAAGGATGCTCATTGTCTCCACTGTTATTCAAAATAATAGTGGAAGTCTTAGCCATCTAGCCATCAATCAAGAAAAGGCAATCCAGGATCAAAATATGGTCAGAGAGGGTCAAATTCTCACTCTTCACAGATGATATAATCTTTACCTTGAAAATCCCAAGGACTCAACTACAAAACTTTTAGAAGTGATCAAGGAATACAGCAGTGTCTCAGGATATAAAATCAATACTTACAAATCAGTAGTTTTTATATATACCAATAGTCAAGTCGAAAAAACAGTCAAGGACTCCATTTCTTTTACTTTAGTGACAAAGAAGATGAAATATTTGGGAATTTACCTAACAAAGGATGTGAAAGATCTCTACAAAGAGAACTATGAAACTCTGAGAAAAGAAATACCTGAAGATACTAACAAATGGAAAAACATAAAAAACACACTCATGGCTGGGAAGAACCAACATTGTTGAAATGTCCATACTTCCACAGCAATGTACAGATTTAACGCAATCCCTATTAAAGCACCATTGTCATACTTTAAAAATCTGGAAAAAATACTACTTCATTTTATATGGAATGTCTCCAATAGCAAGACATTACTCAGAAATAAAAACAAATCAGGAGGAATCACGCTACCAGAGTTCAGGCTATACTATAAATTGATAGTGATCAAAACAGCATGGCAATGGCACAAAAATAGAGAGGTAGATGTATGGAACAGAATTGAGAACCAAGAGATGAACACAGACACTTATTGTCATTTGATCTTTGAGAAGCCTATCAAAAACATAAATTGGGAGAAAGATTCCCTTTTTAACAAATGATGCTGGGTGAACTGGCTGGTGACCTATAGAAGACTAAAACTAGACCCTCATCTTTCACTGTTAACAAAAATTGATTCTCACTGGATAAAAGATTTAAACTTAAGACATGACGCTATAAAGAAAGATACTTGGAGAGAATTCAGGAAAAACCTTGAAGAAAATGGCCTGGGAGAATATTTTGTGAGGAGGATCTCTCCTGGGCAATTAAAGCAACACCAAAAACACATTACTGGCATCTGATCAAACTAAAAAAGTTCTGCACAGCCAAGAGCACAATAAGTAAAGCAAGCAGACAGCCCTCAGAATGGGAGCAAGAGACTATGTGTTATAATTTGATCAAGCTTTAAATATACGTACCACACATACAGTAGACACTTGCCTGCAAGTGATGACCACTGAAAAAAGAGGAAAGATGAGATCACTGAATCAAAACACTTACTACATATAGAGCAGAAAATAAAAATAGAAATAGGATTCTTGGTATCTAGAAATGAAAACAGAATAAAAGATACCAAAGAGAGAAGTAGAAAATAATGTACTCTTACAGTGATGGAGAAGAGTTTTAAGTGATGGAACTGAACAAAGGTATCAACATGGCAAATAATTTATGGCACATAAATACTAGCAAAGATATCCAGGAGGCAAGTCATATGAAAGTTTCACAAATAAAATGATCATTGTAAATACTCCTCTAACTTTCTCAGTACTTGCAAATCTATTGATTATTGAACTACTTATTGTTAATTTATAGTTTATAGACTCATCTTACTCTTAAACATTTGATAGAATACGCACATATTTCAATTGCCTTTGTGAAAATAAGGGCTCTCTCTCTATATATATATTTTTTTTGTAGAGACAGAGTCTCACTTTATCGCCCTGGGTAGAGTGCCGTGGCGTCACACTGCTCACAGCAACCTCCAGCTCTTGGGCTTAAGCGATTCTCTTGCCTCATCCTCCCGAGTAGCTGGGACT
>CAUYON010125375.1:0-10583 GCA_963573935.1 Arctocebus calabarensis
AGTGGCTTCAAGATAACTAGGAGGGGAGGGCCTGTAGTTCACAATCCGGAGCCTTCTCCAAAGACATTGGAAAGACCCTCCCTGAAGAGTTTCAGATGGTGAGAGAATACTGATTACAAGTAACAATAAGAAAGACACCTGGCTGGCCTCCTGTAGCTCAGTGGCTAGGATGTCAGCCAAGAAAACAGGAGCTGGTTGGTTCAAATCCAGCCCGGGCCTAACAAAGAACAATGACAACTACAACCAAGCAATAGTTGGGCGTTGGGGCAGGCACCTATACTCCCAGTTATTTGGGAGACTGAGGCAAGGGAATCACTTAAGCCCAAGATTTTGATGTTGCTTTCAGCTGTGACGTCACAGCACTCTCCACAGGGTGACAGCGTGAGATTCTGTCTCAAAAAAAAAAAAAAAGAAAGAAAGAAAGAAAGGACTGACACCAGAGGGAGAGACGACTTATCTCATCATGAACAGAGTCAGTCAGAAGGAGTCTATGCACAGGTAGCAGATGAGGCCGAGGTGGCCACAACACCCTCATGTCACCACCTAACCTGTCTTAGTGACTACATTCTAGAATTGTGGGGAGTGCTTGAGTTACAAAGTTGTAGTCTAGGAATAGGGAAAATAAGATCCCTTGTGTGTATGATCACACTCTGGCTTTGGAGTTGGGTCAAATTGAGAGGTCTGTAGGGTCTGGCTGCATAGGGATGTCTCCAAAAGGACAGGTAATCACTGAGAATGTGAAGGCTGGTCAGGAAACACTGGAAGCCTTACTCTTCATTCAGTGGGAGCACTCACCTTTCACATCCCACATCGAGCAGTGCTCATCCACATCCCATGGAAATGAATGACTACTCATGGGATTGTGGGCATCACAGAAGTCCTGGGAGCAGCAAGGTGTCAGAGAGCGCTCATCCAGTGACTCTTGGGAGATGTTACACACGTCCTCCTCCTGCAGCTCCCTGCTGAGGAGTCAGAACTTTAAACCAAGAAGGACTGGACATCACAATATCTCAATGGGGCCTTATTTGAAGCACAAGAGACACGTGCTACACAGGGGAGGGCCAGGCCCTTTAGAGAGATGAAAGACACTTTCCTCATCTGATGGCATAGAACAAGGCTGCTACAGGGTTGAGAGGGCAGGTGTGACCAAGAGCAGCAAGTGTTCTGTTCAGTGGCTGTAGGACAGGCTGACCTGGGACTTCACTTGGCCTGCCTGGTGAAGCCATGACAAGAATCATGAGGACAATCACAACTCTGGGCACAACCCAGGGCCTTGTTGGGCCCCTACACCTGCAGGTAGCCAGTGGATAAAGCTTCTGAGGCGGTTGTGACTCCAGGAAGTCAGCAGCTCACTAGGTGTGGACCTCCCAATCCTGAAACCTCCTAGGACTTTCCCAATCTGGCACAGTTCTTGTTATCAAATTCCTAGCAAATGACAAAGGGCGACCTTTGCAAAAAGGCCAGCCTCTCATCTTTGTGGTCCAGATATGGACCCTGAGAGCAGAAAAAACTGGGAGTATTTCACCTGGGTCAGTACTCTGTAACTCAACTTAAGACATTATTAACAGGAAGTTGATAATGGGACATTGTTAACGGGAACACCAAGAGCAGAGCCACTTAGGAAACAGCCACATCCTGAAAGGGCTCTTAATAGTTGGTGAATCAATAAAGCAGGTACATTCAGCACACCAAGTGGTCCTATGTCTAAGACCTCCAGATGTCAACACTTCATGGCCAATCGGTGACAGTGGCTAACCAGGAGGGCATCAGCTCTGCTCCATCCTGCTCCTCATATCTGTTCTGATTCTCATTTTCTGCAAATAAATTTAGACAAAGGCAGTCATGGGATGCAGTACCAACTTCACACATCACATAGAGACATTTGCCCTCTTGGGGTTGTGATGTTCTCTGAGGAATACCATTCACAATCTACATGGCCCTGGCTGGTGACTGCTAATTGTGCATTCTAGAAAGTGTCTGGGCCAGGTTTTCCTCCCAGAGGACTGACCCTCAGCTATGTCCTCACCACCGCCTCTACCTTAAGGTGAGGAAAGAGCTAAACATGTCTACTTCCCCAGAGGTAGCAGGGACCATGCTAGCTGGTTCACAGTGGTATAAGCAAGACTCAGCTGTCCCCACAGACACCCTGCTGGTGTGGAGGAAAGTGAAGTGACACGGAGGCTAAATTTATCAGTGGCATCTATAAGAAAGTGTGCACAGGGTTCTGTGGGAGGGTCTCCTAGTGATCAGGGTCCGGAGTCTTGTGCTTCTGATAGAGGCAGGAAGAGACAGTATCCATGCCTTAAACTCAAAAATAAGTACACGTGACAGCAACACAGGTATTGTTTCCTGCTATTCTGACAATTCCTTAGTAAATGTAAGTCCAAATAGAGGAGAGAGGGAGATTGTGAAGTGTTGAGGAGCCAGGGTGGCAACACCTCCACAGACACAGGCAGGACCACCCAGCTACAGGACAAGCACTGAAGAACATGGAACAGCCCTCAGCTGAGCTTTGCAGGACAGAGCATGAGTTCCAGCCTCAATAGAACGGGCGTGTGTGGCCCTCCTGTGCACATGCACCAGTGGTGGCTGCGGGTCTGTCACAGACCCTTCCACCTTACCACCCTTCTCAGCTCTGTGTGGCCCACTGTGATCTTCCCGGTGAGTCCCGGGTTTAGGGATGTGGTCTGTCACTGGGGAGAGAGCAGAGCTGCCTGGGGCCCCAAAGTCCAGGTTTAAATCTCAGTCCTCCATTCACATTCCAGCCATGTGGGCCTCCAGTGTCCACTCCTACCTGGCACAGGTGTGGGGAACAGGGCATGTGGAGGCCATCTGGGAGGGGACTCTGATTTACCAACTGGTGATAAGGACTCCTGGCTGGACCCAGGGGAGAGCGACCACCCCGTCATCTGGAAGAAGGACGGCACTGTTGCAAGTGTGGCAGGAAGCAGAAAAGTCACAGCCACTGGAGACAGTCACATGCTCCTCACTAAGTGAGGACTTTGGGATGGGTCCCAGGTCCCCCATCTCCCTGCTGAACCTGGGATTGGAGGACACAATAGTATGCTGAGAGAAGTGGCATATGGCAAAACCCCAGTGGATGCTGCATAGAAGATCACGGCAGAAAGGCCCAAGGCTGTGAGGTCACCCCTTTGAAACAACACAAAGAAATAACCATCCGATCATGGGGGTCAGTGAGGCTGACTGGAGGATGCAAGTCAGCGGCCGGAGATCTGGGCACTGGTCACATGGCAGAATGATGTGTCAGGAAAGTTCAATCCCCTGAGTGGTGTCGTGATGAAAGAAACAGTAACACTCCCTGCATCTCTGTGCATCTCATGTGCAGGGTGGCAGTGAGCAAATCGCCTGAGGTGTCATGACTGCTGGAGACCACGGTCTCTCTAACGCTCATCCTCTCAGTGTGGTGAAATAAGATGTCATTTTTGATTTTCTCTCCCAAAACTGACATCTTGTCCTATGGAATCCCTGCCAGTAAACTAGGCTAAATTCGCAGAGAGAACTGCTGCCTGCCCACTCAGTTCCCTCAAATGGGGAGGGAAGAGCTCTCCCTGAGTGGAGGACACCTAAGACTGCTTACATCTGTTGGGTCACATGACCCTATCTAATTTAACTGGAGGAATCAGTGGGCAGCTGACACAACACAAGAATCCCCACCTCAGCACACCTGTGGGCGTGAGGTAGGATGGTGCTCCCTAGATCGAATATCTCGAGATGGACTCATGGCTATCACAGCCTGTGGTTGTAACACTAACCTGGGCACTATCGGTTCTTCTCCTTCCTCATTCTTCTCATAACTCTGAGTTTCTGAAAATTAGTCATACAGGACCAGTCACAATACACACCTGGATCATGGGAGGTGTGCAACTCAGGGCCTATGGACCACACGGAAAATGTATTCCTGGAGTGAGAACAGTATTCTAGAGTAACATCCAGGGAAGACTCAGAGTGTGTCTTCCCAAAAGTGTTCAGGCTTCCTGTCCTGAGTCCTGGGTAGACTGTCCCTAAACTGGTGAATCAGTGTCACGATGTCCCTTGTCCTGAAACTGGGCAAAGAGTGACACTTATTTTTTTTTTTCCCACTGAGCAGGAAGAGCCTTCCTAATGGCTTTCTAGAAATGTTCCTACAAGATTCAGTCATTAGTCCACCATATACTTTGGCAGTTTTGGGTACAGATGTGATCAGATTCTGAGACCAGATAATCATGCAGTTCCTACAAACTTCACAGGAAACATCTTCAGTGTTACTTAGAGAACAGGGCAGTTTTTACTCAAAAATAAGGAGGGTGCCATGGCCCCATTTTGTAGACACTATCCCAGATTCATTCCAGAAGGGGTTAATTTCTGGGGATTAGATGTGCCATACTCAAGACCATATGAACATAGAGAATAGAGAGTTTGTGGCTTAGAGTTGAGGAGCCAACAAACAATTTCTCCAAATATAAAGGGAGAGTATCAACCTCCAAAGACAGTCACTAATGCTCAGAGGATCCTATTTGGCATCATCACTGGGAAAACAACTCAGGAGAGGTCAGATTTTTCATCTGTTGACACCGGAATCATTGCCCACCCTGCTGTGCACCTGCACCATTGGTGCCCTTGGATAGTTATGTTTTCCACCGTTGGCCTTCCTGAGTCTGCCTTGAGAGCCCATCATGTACAGAGTCCCCTGCAGGACAATTGGGAGTGTATTCTATGTCAATGAGAGCACTCTCTAGCTGCATCCTGGTAACAGGAGATGTCCTGCTCCTTACACCGGGAGGCACTCATGCAGAGAGGCTGGTATGTGTCAGAAGGTGCTGATGAAAGGGAGAAGCCACGTGGCCTTCATCCAGTGAATCCTGCAGGACTCCAGTCACTTCCTCCATCGCCTGTGCCTCCCTGTTCAGTCTAGAGAGATAAAGAACAGAACTAAATGTATAGGGATGGGACCACAGGTGCCCAGAATGTCCTAAGTAAGGGAATGATGCACAGTCACATAAATCAAGTGACGTCCCTTCAAAGAGAAAGAAAAGGACTGTTCTGTACTGAGGGATGTGGATAACACAAGGGCAGGACTGAGAGAGGATTGAGTGCTTAGTGTGCCAGCCAGACAAGGGACTGATGAGGAAGAGGACACAAGTGTCCCCTGTGGTACAGAGTTGACTGCCAGCACACACAAAGCACCGCTGAGGGGTTGAGCCTCATGCAGGGACAGATTTGAGAATTCCCACAGCACCATGGTGAACATGGGCTCCTGACATTGTCCAATCAAGAGTTCTTGGGCCTTCCAGTACTCTTTCTACCCATGTGATGACAGACACAGGGATGTTTCTGAGTGTACAATCCTTGCCCGAAAATTTCTTCCACCTACTATGCTGACAGCAGTGGTTCTATCGTCCTGAGTGCAGCCAGAGAGATGTAAATGCTAAGATTTCAAACACCTCCAAGCCCGATTTCTTCTACTTAGTTGCTGAGAAGTCCCTTGAAGGCAATTAACGACTTCATGAAAAGAAGTTTTCCATCAGTCGAATGAAAGTCATCAAGGAACAAGTAGTTGGCGTGGACATGTGCATGGGATTCTGTGTCAACTTGGGACTTCCAGTCTGTTTTATTGGGCCCCTCCTCCTAAGTTACACATCTTTGTCCAGTCCAAGATTATTCATTGGTATCTGGAGGCTGGTGATTCTTCCTCCTTATTGTCTTCCTCTTCTGAATAGTTCTCTGCACACAAAGTCAGAAAAGTCCAGTCAGACATTCACTCCACATCACTCCCTACAAACACAGTGGCTTATTTGTCCAAGAGACAGGAAGACCTATGTTTTGTGGCAGGAGTCCCTGATGGGAGGATAGAACACGTCTCCTATTTTGTATTTAAATATTTGGCCTGACATGCTATCTTATCCAACAGGTAAATTTTGCCTGATCTGTTACATCACCATCAGTGCATGTTTGTAACAATGGGTTATAAAAGTCTAAACCAGTGGTTCTCAATCTTCCTAATGCCACAGCTCGATAAAATATTTCCTCTGGGTCGTTTCCTACAGGTTGAAAATCTCTGGTCTAAAACATAATGTTTTACAGTCACAATAAAATGTCCACCTCTCTCTTTCTACAACTGCATCATTTATCTTTTCCTTAATCTTGTTTATGACCATGGTGGGAAAGTCATCTAAGAACTTAAAAAAATTACTGTATCAGTTGGTGCCTGTGGCTCAGTGGGTAGGGCACCAGTCTCATGTTGTGGGAACGGAGATGCAAGGAAACAGCAGCTTTCCCTCAGGTGCAAGCTCGCCCGTATAATGATTGAGAGATGCAAGAAATGGACTACACAGCTCAAGTTGGCATGATTGCCATCTTGATTTTTCGCCACCTTATATACACTGGCTTTCTTGTACTCCCTTAATCTATGATCTATAGCTTTTTACCATTACCTAACTTCTCTTATCTAAAATTAACTTGTGAGGAGACATTCAGGCATTGCCTTCTGCTTTCACATTCTTCTCAGACATGTGTCAGGTTTTCCACAAAGTATCTAAATAAAGATCACAAAGTGCTTCAGGGAAACTCGGGAAATGAAACTCCACAAGCACACACTTAGGTAACCTAAAATGGATTTATGACTTTGTTTCTTCACAGAGCAGAGACCTTTAGGCCCAAAAGACAATATGTGTAAAACATATGTCAGCCTCTGATCTGTATCACTGGGGGGAAGGGGGGGTTGACAGCCCCTGACCTTCTGGGCTTAACAGAAGCATAATTTGAAAGTCACTGTTTTTAAGTACTTTTACCTCCAGAGAAACAGACTCTGTGTGAGCTCAGAGGATGTCCAGCTCTCTTGCATCTTGGTAAGCAGACGCCATGTTAACCCATTAAGACCTTGCCTTTGGGTGGCTGATGTAGGGTAGTCATCTTAACTTACACAGCCATATACTCAAGGAGGTGAGTTCGAACCCAGCCCCGAGCAAACTGCAACAACAACAACAATATAGCCAGGCATTTTAGCAGACACATGAAGACCCAGCTCCTTGGGAGGCTGAGGCAAGAGAATCACCTAAGCCCAGGAGATGGAGGTTGCTGGAAGCAGTGATGCCACAGAGTTTTACAAAGGGCTACAAAGTGATACTCAGTTTCTAAAAAACAAACAAACAAAAAAACCACAATATTGTATCTTCCTTTCTTCAAAATACCTGTGGGTTCTCAATATTTAGGACTTGACATCAGAATATCAGAAACGATCACTCCTGTCCTCACAACAAGGAAAAGCCTGAACAAACAAGGCATTAACTATTCTCACATGCCTCACAGCAAATGAGTTCACAGGGCCACCTGATACACACACTGGATGAGCTCACAGATGAACACAGAAAATGACTACCCCTTAGAGAGGAATGCAACACATATAGAGACATTGCTGGAGGATCATTTGAGAAATATAACAAAAGAAGGTTTCAGTCATAGGAGGACCCAAACATATTGGGATTTTACCACCTGAAGCCAGCCAATTTCACGAGATGAAATTAGAGAAAAATCTACTAATTTAACTGGTGGAGGGAATGTGTTATTATCCATTTTGAAAAGTACCAAGAGCATGCTTCTTTGCTCACAAGTCCTGCCTTCAGAACAAAAGATTAGACTAGACCTTAATGATCTGGGTTTCTACAAGACACTAAGAGACACGCGGGGGAGGAGATTACCCAACTGTAGCCCCTGCAATCTCCTTCATTCTTCCAAGCATAATGGATGGGGAGGTAATCCTGACTTTGGAAGGTCACTCTCCAGGGACTCAGGCTCAACGAGAGACTGAGTCCATTGAGCCTGAGTGCTGACTCTGAGCCTAGGCTATGACTCCCTTTTCTCCACACCTAACCATACATCTGTAGGGCTCCTGCGTATTGTCCTGTGTATTAACAGGAGGACATTACCTAAACAAGTGTTTCCCTTCTTAAGTAACCCAGAACATTCCAGAAATAGACCACAGAGGAGCCAAAAACATGACTTGCATAGGAATTGACAGCCTCTGACACCCAAAGCAACCATAAATAGTAAACACAGCCTAGCCCCCAGCCAGCCAGACAAAAATACTCACACCAAACAGCTCTTTCCATCAATTCCAAATACACAGAAATCATGTCTAACTTCCAATAAAGAAATTAAATGAAATAATTGGAGATAAAAGACAGTTTGAACAGATGCAGTAAATATGAGAATTATACTCAGATATGGCAAATATTTGGAAATATCTCATCAGGAATTTAAAGCAGTCATTGTCACAATGCTCAGGCCTATAATGGGGGAAAGTTTCCAACATGGAGGAAAAAAAGGACAGAGAAGTAGAGGGATGGAAACTTTAAGCATAAATTCAGAATGAATACTAGAAATAAAAACACTTCAACAGGAATAGAAAAGTCCTTGATGGACTCAGTGGACTAGATATGTCTGACGAGACATTCACTGAGCTTGAGTTAATGTTAATAGAAATGTTGAAAGAGTAAATACAGTGGATAAAGAGAAATAGGAACCAAAAATAGATCTAAGAATTTTGAGGTAATTATTGAAGTCTAGAATGTGCATAACTGGAATATCACAAGGGGAACAAAGAAACAAATAAAAGAGAAGCAGCATTAGAACATCTGTGGCAATTGAAACTCTTACTGAGGCAAAAAGGAAAATCTGTATAGTAAATTTATTTTTAGTTCATGGTAAAAGCTTTGCTTAGCAGGACATGTGTAACATTCAAGGAAGGCAAAATGAAGTTTTTTATTTTTCTTAAATTTAAATGATCTAATACTTAACATTGTGTTTAAAATAATGACAGCTATGTTGTGTTCCATGATTCTACTTTGTAGATGAGGGATATGAAATCACATCACTGGGATGAGAGATAAGAATTCAGAATACGCCATTATAAATACAGTCAGTTCTACTCTTGAAGTGACATAGCATAATGTGAAAAAGAACTCAGATTAGAAATACATCAATATCACAATGTCATGGGTGACTGCTACCCATAAGTATATAATTAAATAAATATTTAACTTAGAAGCCAGGAGAGGAGGGAATAAATAGCCACATGAAATTCTCATTTCATGATGGAAAGCCAGAAAAGGGAGAAAAGGAGTTGAGAGGGTAAAACAAACCAAAGAAAGAAAACTAGAAAAAGAGTTACACATTTTAAAAAGTTATAAACATAGTTTATATTAACCAAATTTCATATTAAAAATTTAATTGAATGGGGCGGCTCCTGTGGCTCAGCGAGTAAGGCGCCGGCCCCATATACCGAAGGTGGCGGGTTCAAGCCCGGCCTCGGCTGAACTGCAAAACAAAAAAATAGCCGGGCGCTGTAGCGGGTGCCTGTAGTCCCAGCTACTCGGGAGGCTGAGGCAAGAGAATCTCTTAAGCCCAAGAGCTGGAGGTTGCTGTGAGCAGTGTGACACCACGGCACTCTACCCAGGGCAATAAAGTGAGACTCTGTCTCTACAAAAAAAAAAATTAATTGAATGGTCCAAACATACCACTTGAAAGAAACTGAAGAATTACTCAGGCTCTAATTTCTCTTCAAGATGCCCATTTCAATTGATATACCAGAGGTTCATTAAAAGCAAAAGTATGAAAAAAGGTATACCATATAAGCACAAATGGACAGAATGTTAGAGTAGCAATAATTTCAGACTCAGCAGATTTCACATCAATAAAACAATGATCAGACATAATTTGGGCAATTACATAATGGAAGGAGATTAATTCTCTAATAGACATGAGAGGCAATGTGTGTGTGCCCTTTATAAAAGAATGCCAATGTATTTTTGGTAAGAGCAGAACTGCAGGTAGTGAAAGAGTCTGCTATGACAGTTGGAGAATTCAATCCCACTCTATCAGTCTACGACAGATCGAGCAAGCAGAAAATCTGTAAGTATGTAGTTGAACTGAACAGCATCCTCAATCAGCTAGATCTAAATTTCTTGTATAGAATCCTTTAATCATCAACAAATATTCTTCCAAAGCTAAGGTGAAACATTCACCAGACAGACATCATTCGTGGAGATGAAACGTATGTCAAGAAATTAAAAATAGAAAACATGCTCTTGGATCGCTTCTCGGCCTTTTGGCTAAGATCAAGTGTAGAAAATATGCCCTTGGACTACAGTGGAATAAAACTAGGAATCAGAAAGAGAAATATAGCTGAGAAATACCCAAACACTTGTAGAATAGACAACATACTTCCACGGGGTCAATGAGGAAATCATAGGATCAATTTTAAACTTTGTGAATGAAATAAAAAATAACATGCAACTCTTCTAAAATCATGGGAAACAGCAAAAGCCGTGATTAAAGGGAAATGTATGACAGTGGATGCATGTCTTAGAATTGAAAAAAAGATCTCAAATTGATTATTTAGACTTCCCCTATAGGACACTTAAAAGTAAGAGCAATAAAATCCAAAGAAGTCATTAGAAAATCATTAAAAATAGAACATAATCAGTCATATTAAAATCAGGTTGATGAAATATCTCAGATTGCATGTGAAGCCCTCACACTGTACCCCATGGTTGAACTAATGTACACAGCTATGATTCAATAAAAAA